>CAUYQU010033344.1:0-69899 GCA_963574635.1 Cheracebus regulus
CTCTTTTTCTAAAATCTCTTCCTCTTTCTCTTTCATTTTTTCTTTCTTTTGCTGTTTCTTTCTTTCTCCTTTTCTCTCTTTTTCTAAAATCTCTTCCTCTTCCTTTCTCTCTTTCATTCTTTTTATAAAAAAAAAAAAAAGCAGTAATGTCTTAGGTGGCAATAAGTAACAAAAGGAAGAATAATTTAGGACAGAGAGATAGAATAATGGGGGAGGGAGAGACATTTAAATAAGATGATTAGAAAAGGACCATAGGAGAACATGACATTAGAGCAGAAGTCTGAAGGAAGTAAGGGAACCAGCCATCCAATTCGTGTATGAAGGAGAACATTCCAGGCAGAGGGAGGAGACAGTGCAAGGCTCCAAGGTGGAAATGTTCTGTGATGTTTGAGAAACAACAAGGTAGGGATCTTTGAATGGGGAGTATGGTGGGAAATAATGTCATAGAGGTAGCCAAGAGCCAGATCAACTGGGCAGTGGTTGTCAATACTACCAGACTCAGCACACTTTTCTATTGGGTATATTTTGTCCTTTTTATTATCATGAACAAAATTCCTAGATAATTATCTTGTACCTATTCATGCAATGTAAAAATATAATACCCTTTTTGTAACATACAGGAACAATGAGAGTAATATGTGGTTAAATCAATTATAAACAACTACACTGGAAGACATATGAAGTTGTTAGCTGCTTTTATTGACCCATAGTGAATCTCTTTGGGTAGGAATATAAGGAGCCATGTTGTATAAGAAGTTCTAGAAAATGAAATAACAGTACAATTAGCACTAGAATATGTTAGGATAAATGATAGCAGACAGGCTTATGTGTACATGATGAGAAAATAGTAAATAACCTTACATGAAGTAGGAATGTATGCCAAGACCTTACAGACTTTTGAAATAGAGAAAATAAACTAGGCCTCTTTATAAATGTAATGTCAAAATAAATCTCTGTTGTGACACTGGACAAAGTGACAAAGTATCATTAAACCAAACCAAACCAAAACAAATAAAACATCTCTCCCATCTTGAAATCTCAACATATCAGAACATATTCAATTTCTGGTGCTTACAAAGATATTGGCAGCCATGTTTTTCAAAAGATGATTAGACTATAGGATGGTTAGGAAAAAAGAAAGTAATACAAGACAACATGAAATAGACCTCTGTGGACAATTTCAGGGTAAAACAAAATCAAAAGGCCATTCAAAATTAATAACTTCAGTATGTAACTTTCCCAATATAAATGTATTATTATTTTGCTAAAATGTTTAAAAGTTATATAGACTGGCAATAACGTTTATTTTTAAAACTTCACCAATGCAATATTCTTTATTCCCAAGTTTCACTTGTCTCTAATTTAACTATGATTAGTTCTAAGTTTACAAAATGAACTTTATATGTTCTCTGTACATATTTGTATATAACTGCTACCAAAGCAGAGTGAAACAGGTGTGTTGTTTTGGTGACTAAACTATTGTTCGCATAGTTGCTACGATTTACACAGTAGTTGCATTTCTGTAAAATATAGTATGGATTAAATGAGGGCTATATTTTGTGTTTAAATATATAAAATGAAATTAGATTCTGGCCTCGTCTATTTATGAAACTTTTTACCCACATCAAAGTCTTTCAGGACATCTATTTCTTTGTTTTGTGGGACTGCCCTGTGAACTGCAGGATGTCCACTATATCCTTGGCTCCTTCTAACCCACTAAATGCCAATAGCACTTTCTCATTCTAGCAAACCAAAATGCTGTGTCTCCCACCCACTGTCCAGCAATTTCTAAATGTTCTCTAGGGAGCAGTACTGTCCCTCCTGAGAATCACTGATATGCAGTCTTGTAGCCCATGGTAAGAAATTTAGATTTCAATTCGAGTGATGTGGAAAGACACTGGAGGGTTTTGAGCAGGGGCATGACATGATCTGTTCCTGTTTTAAAGGGATCGTCTGACTACTGTGTGGACAATAGATTACAGGTGGGAAATGGCAAAGGAAGGAAGATATGTTGGGAACCTGTTAAAATAATCCAGGTGAGAAATGATGGTGGCTTGGAGCAATCATGGTGACAGTGGGAAGGACGTGAGAAATGCTCAGATTCAGCATCTACATTGACGGTTACTTATGGTTTATATGTGTGTTGGGTGAAGGGGTGGGAAGAGACACGGTAAGTCAAGGATGACTTTACGGTTTACAGTGTGTGTAGTTAGCTGGTAGAATAGTTTCCATTTTCTGAGATGGAGAAGATGAAGCGTGGGCAGCCCGATTGTGGGGTTGATTTTAGACATGTTAAGTTTGAAGTGCCTAATATACTTCCACGTGGAGATGTCAAATAGGCAGTCAGTTATAACTCTACTGTTCAGGTGGGAGGTTAGGGTTAGAGGAATGGGAGGTCATCAGTGATCAGATGGTATTTGAATTTATGAAACTGGAAGAGATGACCAAGGGGATAAGTGTAACTAGAAAGCAGAAGAGAACTAAGAGCCCAAGAACATTCCAATGTCTGTTGGAGGCAGAGAGAAGTGGAATGAACCAAAGAAACTGACGAGAGCCTGATGGAGGAGAAAAACCAGGAGAATGTGTTTGGTGGAAACCAAGTGAAAAAAATGTTTCAAGAAGGATGCAATAACTGTGTCAAATACTGTCAAGTCTAGTAAGATGAAGACTACAAGGTTTAGGCATAGTGTTGTAACTATAACATTTATACACATACACAAACACACACACACACACACACACACACACACACTCTCTCTCTCTCTCTCTCTCTCTCTGTCACCCCTGACCATCTGATAGATTTTATTGCTCTTGTACATGGGATGCAATTTCTATTTGTATTTTCAAATTGTTTATTACCGTATTGGTTTAAATATGTTGAACTTGTGGAATTTCTTGTTTAATACAGTTGTTGTTTAATGAAAGTGGTGATAGGAGGAGTTCTTGTTTTATCCTTGATTTTAAACCAAAGGCTTCTAGAGTTTTACCACTAAGCATGTTGTTCACTATAGCTTTATGATAGATATTCATTATTAGGTTTACTTCTTTTCTCAGCTTGCTAAGAATTTTTATCATGAATAAGTGTTGAAATTTGTTGAGTACTTTTTTTCTTTAATCTGTTATTGTGATCTACTTGTTGATCTGAACTATCCTTACATTCTGGGAAAAATGTTCTGAGTTACAGTATGTTGCTATACACTGATGATTTAGAGTTTTTACATTTGTCTTCATAGGTGAGATTGTTGTGTGTTTTTTTTTCTCCTACTGCCTTTTTCCATATTTTATATCAAGGTTGTACTATCCTCATACATTGTATGTCTGATTTCTTTTTCTGTTCTCCAGAAACAGTTTGTATAAGAGAGGGGTTATATTTTCCTTGAAATTTTGGTAATTTTCACCTATAATGTTGTCTGGGCTTGTGTCTTGGGTAAAGAGATTATAAAAAATTATCTTGGTTTCTTTAATGATTATTAATTTATTCAGGATGTTAATTGCAACCATTCCCCAGGTCAATTTTGTGACTCGTGTACTTCTAGACAATTATTCTTTTTATTCGTGTTTTCCTACATTTATTATCATGAAGGTATTAGATTATTTCTTCTTCTTATGTGACTTGGCTTTTTGATTTTATTGCTGTGGAGTCTGTCTCAGCATGCAGTGGGTTTGAATCTCAGTGTGTAAACAGATGTATAAGAACCATGTTTATTCTCTACAATTTGGAGATCCACACCTCTCCACCCCCAGCATACATAGAGTTTCTTAAGATCACATGCCAACATGTCTCTGTTGAGACATCCATACTTCCATCTGATGGTCCACTTAGGTCTTCCCAATATTGTTAGTCCACACACGTCCCTTCTAAATTGCCCCTGTTCCAATCTCTCTACTCTTAGGCGCACAGAAATCATTTTGCTGTTCTCGGGCCATTCTGGGGACTGCTAAACTCTGTGAGATGATATAATGCTCCACGTGCCTTGACACTCCATAGCGCTGTTTATTCTCTGGGATCTTGCTGCTTCCTGGATTCTCCATGAGAAGTCCCTGGTCTTTTCTGTTCTTCCTTCCCACAAACACATCTTCCTTTTGTTTCCTTTGGGCTTAGCCCTGGGGAGCTGGATATGAGCCCCTAGCCCAGGGACCACACAGCATTTATGTTTTCTTCACCTCCCTGCCAACTTCTTCGGGCCCAGGAATTTAATTCATTTCTAATTGCAGAGAAAGGAAATGTTACTCAAACTCATCTTGTTTTCTCCCAAATCACTTGTCATTTACTCTTTCTATTCCACCTGATTCCCAGGTTTTTGAAACCCGAAAGTCAGAAAGAGGCTTTTGTCTATCATTTTATGTTCTTTGGTAGTGCCTTTTACCTGAGGCCATGGGCCCACAGTGGTCTATGTGGGTAAAGGGAGAATATTGAGTGTGTGAGTTGGAGGGAGACATTGGTGGATATTTCACAACTATCTCTTTAGCCTCTTCATTTGACAGATGGGGAGATGGGGTCTCAGGGAAGTAACTCATTTGCCAAGGCTATGTATAGTTAGTGGTGAAGCAGAGACACCAAACTCTAGATACTCTTAAACTATTACTCCTGTATTCGTTGATGTTATATATTGTCAAATAGTTATTTGAAACAGTTATGGAGTTTAGGTTCTACAACCCCATATATATTTCAAATAGATTTTTAATTACATTGTAACTACTATCCTTAAAAATGAGTCATCTTTAGATACTGACTTTTCTTGATAATTAGCAATTCCGTATTTTAAGGACAAGTAAACTTTCTTTTATGCTTAGTCTTTCAGAAGGAACAGTTCTAAAATCCGCTGTACTCCTTCTTCCTTGTGAAAGCAGGTGTCACTCGTTCCTTCTTCCATGTCCATTACCCAGCACAGGTGTGCACCCGGAGAGGCTCTAAGTTGATATTTTTCTCGAGGACAAAGGGCCCCATAGAGATGTCGACCCTCTATGATATGCTGTCATACAGTGATACCCCAAGATCTCACTGGGTGATTGAAGTGTTTGCCCCTACACCCTGCATTCAGCTGTGTTTTGAGTTCTTTTGTTTCCTTTTTTATAATTTTTGTTTCCTCCTCCTCATTAGGCTGACAGTTGGCTGTTTTGCAGTCAGTATTTTGGTTTGCTGTAAGTACCCCTTCTCCCACAGCTCTCATCCTAATATCTTATTCTATTCTGCCCTAGGCTTAGAAACTAGATAAATAAGCTTGGCTACATTGTTTGTAAAGTGAAAGTAAATAGCCTCCAAGGGAGGGCCTCAAAGCTTTCCTATGGGAAAGTGAGCAAGCTTCCTTTGCCCCGGCCTTTGCTAACATCTCTTTTGCCTCCTCTAAGGCCTTTTTTGCTTACATCCTGCTTCTTGTCTCTGCTAGATACGTGAGGTCAGGTCTTTGGATGACTGCACAGTGGATAGGTGAAGAATAACAGCTTTTTTCTCCTTATAAATTGACTCAGAGATACTGTAAAAATATTTTTGCATTTGAATAATCCATATTCTTAGCATAGTGTTATTAACTGGATCCTTTGCAAATCAGAATAAAAAAATAACAGCTGTAGAACCACAGAATACCTTTGGGCAATTTGGTTACTTACAATGCAAACTGTAAGGCTGACCCTGGGGGCTTTTGAATCACAGCTGTCAGTTTAAACAAAACTCCAAACCTAATTAAATTTTCATTGGATGGGATGCTAGTTTGAGAACTGGTTGGGCAGCTTTTAAAACTTAATGACAGTTCTTCATCAGAAAATAAATAAAAGTATTAATACTTGGTACATATATTATTTAAGGCTAATTACAAGGACTTCATTTCATCACTTTTTAGAAAATGGAGAACAAATTCCTGCACACAGATTAATTGTAGTATTTGTGAATTTTCTTTACTTAGTTGTTACATTGTAAAATTTAGGTGAAGCTATTTTCCCAAATCCCTCTCCACCCCTCCCTTCCCTGCTCCTCTTTTTTTTCTAATTCTCCTGTCTCTGTCAACACAAATCATACATTGTTCTTAGATTCCTGTCACTATCCATTTGAATATTTAAATAACCATAGTCAGGCTTTTTAACTTTCACTTGGCTCTTAGAAGAAATTGAATATATGTACTGTACATTATATATATATATATATATATATATATATATATATATAATCCATGATTCATTTTTGGGTCATTAATGAAAACATTGAATTTTCCTTTCATACATATTTATAAAGTACCTTCAAGGTGCCACATATTAGGGATATTTAATCTCCCATATGAACATTTTAATGTATGAAAATAAAAGGAACATTTCTGCATGTAAGTTGTTTCGTGTGTCGCAAGTACACAGGGTGCCAGGCACTGTGGTGCATACCTGTAGTTCCAGCTACTTGGGAGCCTGGGGTGGGTGGACACTTGAGGCCAGGAGTTCGAGGCTGCAGTGTGCTGTGATTGCCCCTGTGAGTAGCCATTACACGCCAGCCCTGACAACAGAGCGAGACCCTGACTCTAAAAATAAAAAAAAAATGTATAGAGGGCACAAATGGGGCAAAACCATGGTGGGATGCAGAGTCTACAGGGAGATGAAGCTGGAGAGGCAGGCAGTGGTCAACATGTGGCCATGGAAAAGGGTTTAGGTTTGATTCTGATGGCACTGGGCTGCCAGCGGAGGATTTGAAGCAGAAAGGTGATGTGATACATCTAATGTCTTAGAAAGATCATTCTGGAGGTAGATTGGTGGGCAGAAGAGTGAGGAGCTGAAGCCTTAATCAAGAAGGAAATGAAATATGTCTGAACTCAGGTAGGGCAGTGAGGCTGGAGATCAGGGCATTGTTAAACAGGACAGCAAGTATTCAGGTGATGGACTCAGCGTTTGGTGATTGAGATGACAGTAAACTACTAGGTTGAACCATATGAAATTGCTGTTTTTATAGTTAAAAATAATCAGATCAGCAATTTTATATGGTTCACCTTAATCCACTGCAGCACATTGAGGAGGGATGGTGAGCACCTGATCAGAGAATAATTTTAAGTAAGACTGGCTGTGATAGAAATTGGACTATAGCTGAAAGAGGTTATATAAGGATTTTCTTTTAAATGAATGTTTATATGATGTGAAGAATGATCTAGCAGAGAGAAAGAGAGATGGAAGATGCAAGAAGAAGTAGGTTTAATTTTGTTGTTGCTGTTATTATTCTAGTGCTTTAGTTTTTGTTATATTTTAACTTTTATTTTGATCAAAGTAATACATGAACATATTTTAAAAAACTGTATAGTATGACTAGGCTTATTAAAGCAGTTCTTGTCAAACCTTTTCACACCTCTCATTTGTACTCCCTAAAGACAACCACTTTCCAGCCTTTTAATTATTTCATCTTATATATGCTTTTAGATTCTAAATCATATCTTAATGTTACTAGTTTCTGATTCCCCCATATTAGAGAGCATTTATTGACTCCTATTATGGAATATTATGATTTATTGCTTTTATTATCACCTACCCCTCCCTACCCCTGGCACATATACTTTCCTATCTTCCCAATATAGCTAATTATAATTTTTGATATCTGTAATATTATATTCAGGTGGATACCACAGGTAACATTTCCTTTCTCAAGTAGCTGCTTTTTCCTACAGTTAATGATTGCAAGGTTTATATTTTTTTCACAAAATAACTTAATTTTCTATGTGTACATCACTGTTATCCCTAAACTCTTTATACACGTGTAAATGTCTTCTTAAAATATTCAGATACGTTAGGTAATCTCTCCTATTCTTTTTTTTTTTTTTTTTTTGAGTCATTCCTCTTGGAACCCTTTGATCTCCTGGTATAATCAGGATTAATGGCCCTCTGGACTCAATACTTAGCAGTGGCCCCCGCCTTTGCCTTCATTTGTTGATTGGATCCCATATCTTCCCCCTTCTTAATTTACTAACTCTACTGAGAAAGGATATATGGGAAATATATATGACATGACAGGATGTGACTTCTTTTTTATTTATTTGTGATGGGTTCCGAGTGGCCCTTTCATTCCAAAACCCTTCATTTCTGGGAAATTTCCTTTTAAAATATTTTCCTCTTTGTTTTCACAATTCTCACTTTCTGTAACTTCTATTATTTGGATGTTGGGGGTCTGGACTGATTTTCTTATTTATATATATCTCTCCTATTTTCCTTTTTGTTCCCTCCTCTTCTTTTCTGAGAGAATATTTTCAATTTTAGCTTCTTACTTTGTATCGAAGTATGAATTCCTGCTAGCATGCTTTATGTTTAACACTTGCTGTCTTCTGATGTGGCCTGGGGGAGATGTTATTGGACTACATGGAGGGTTTATCTAGGGAAGCTGTTTTTGGTTCACTTGCACTCTCATTTTTGGAATTAGGCGCCTCCAATTCCTAAATCTTTCTGAGGTCTTACGATTTGTTTTGCTTCTGGGCTTTCATTTTAGTAAAACGTAGTTACATTTCTTAGAGAGTTGTTGATAAAATAATAAGAAAATATTTGCAAGACATTCTCTTGTCAACTTATTCATGTTTGTTATTGTTTTTAAGGTACACCTTTTAAATTTATTTATACACTGGCAACTTACTACAATCGTTATAATAGTCACAAGAATAAATAACCATCTTATAGAATACATTTTGAGGTTCTTACTATCGAGTCATGTCCAAGATAAACTTCCTTTTACATATTTGTCCCCAATTAGAAGAGTGTTTACTTAAAGCAATGTCTTCTTATAGTTAAAGCTTGTCTAAGATAATTGTTTCTATAGATGCTTAATATAGTTTGTATGTGTGATCATGCCCAAATCTCATATTGAAATGTAATCCCCAGTGCTGAAGGTGGGGCCTGTTGTGAAGTGACTGGATCATGGGGGCAGTTTTCTCAAGAATGATTTAGCACCGTTCCCCTTGGTACTGTCTTTGAGATAGTGAGTTATTGTGAGATCTGATCATTTAAAAGTGAGTAGTTTATAACTCAAAGGATAAATGTTTGAGGGGATGAATACCCCATTTCCCATGATGTGCTTATTTCACATTGTATATCTGTATCGAAACATCTCATGTACTCCATAAATATATACACCTATCTACCCACAAAATTTTAAAAATAATGAAAAAAAATTTTTTAAGTATGTAGCACCTACCCTCTCACTCTCTTGCTTCTTCTCTCGCTCGTGCTTTTGCAGTGTGGCATGCCTGCTCCCCGTTTGCCTTCTGCCACAATTGGAAGCTTCCTGAGGCCTCCCCAGAAGCAGAGGCCACTATGCTTCCAGTACAGCCTGCAGAACCATGAGCCAGTTAAACCTCTTTTCCTATAAATTACCCGGTCTCAGGTATTTCTTTATAGCAATGCGAGAAAGGACTAATACAATGCTTTTTAGAAATCCTTTCTTTATAGAAAATTTATTAAACGTAGCTGTAAGAAAATAGAAGTTAGAACTGACAGAATTGTCACTCAAAGGGCAAGCAGCTCAATGATAAAATTTTCTCCTTTTAAAATTTAATCTCATGCATTTAAGAGAAAATATATAGTTGATATCCAGATAAAATTCAGATTAGTTTAAATAATAGCACTCCTAGAGATGGCCAAGTCAGGTACTTGAATCTTTGAAAAATATTGTTTTCTAATATACAAGGAATGTTAGGTTTTATAATCTATTTATGTTAATCTGAAGATTATACTCTTCCATTTATTAATTTGTTCCTTCCATTATTTGTAAATTCATACTAAGTGCATGATTTTAGTACCCTGAGAATGTGTTTGGGAATACTGCGAGGGAGTTATCTTGGCTGCTCTTAGCACATGCATTACAGTTACTGCCACTGACAGCTGTCATTCCCCCAGCTGTTAAACTACTCGCTGGTCCAGGGTAGCAGGCCCAGAGATTTTTACACAAAGACTGGAAAAGCAATAATCATGGCCAAATGCCACCCTTGAATTATTATACTCTAAAGATAAATATTTATGATAAAACATAAATTGATAAATATATATATCTAAATAGAGAAGCTCATCTAGAAAAGCAAAAACAAAAAACGGTAAAATTCTAGAAACAAAATAGTTTCTCATATTAATTATTCTATTTTTACTTTAACTTTCTGTATTTTATTTCCAGCAGTTTGAAAATAAATTAGTGTTTTAATTTCTGTATTGCTACTTTGCTACCATGCTATTAATGAGTCATGATATCTTGAATTTATAGGGTATGAACAGCCAAGCAGTCTTAACCTTTTTTCCAGAACTCCCTTTGTGTTAGTTTGAAATAATCTATCTTTCTCTTGAACTTTCTGCCATGTCTATGATAAAGGCATGTGACTTTCCTGTTCTAGATTTTTATTTTCCTAACGGCTCCTCCCAGGCTTACTCAGCATGACTTAGCAGCGTGAAGACACCCCAGATAGTCTGAACAGGGACCAACAGAGGACAGTGAAATAAGACTGCGAAGTCCCAAGAAATTCAGTACATTCAGGAACATTATTTAGAAACATTAATTTGATACCACCCAATATTTCATTCATGGACATTAATAAATGACTTTGTTACAAAATCAGCCTTCTTTGTAGTCCACAATTGAAGGCTACACATCTTTAGACTTTCAATCATCTCTATTAACTTCAGGTTATTTTTTATCTGTAAAGGTGGAATAATAGCAACTACCACATGGGTTTGTTGTGAGGACTAAATGAAATAATGCTTGTAAAGTGTCCATCAATGCCTGGCACACTATAATGTTCAATAATTGTTAGCTCGCATCTCCACAGTACCTTCTTTTGCTAATCTTTTGTTAGGTATCTAGTCTTTGGAGTTGGTTTGGAGTTTTTATTTTGGAAACAAACAAATGTCACTTAGAGCAATGCCTTGCAAATTAAATGTTTGAACGCTTTGATTGGAATGAAACTGTCCTGAGTCAAAAATCCAGGTGTAGCAATGAAGAGGAAAGACAAATTTTCTTTTGTGAATGGCAAGTGGTCTCTGAAGTCAATTCCAAAAGATATTCCAAAAACTACAGACGTTAAGTATAGAGCTTCTAAAATGGACTCCTTTAAAGTAGTTGGCAACCTTGAGGATGCAAAGAACTATTGGTCTGCATTAACTCATGCTGAGAAACATTGAGTTTACCCTGCCCCCATGGCTCCCTTGTGGAGAATACCTTTTAGTTTGCAATTAGTGGTAAGCGGGTAACAGCTGCCTACTGGGAATTTTTTGTTATGAGTAAATGCAGAACACCTGTTTATTAATAAGAATCACCTGTTTAAGCGAGGGGTATAAATATGCGGATCGGACTCTGCTCGGGGCCTTCAGCCTGACGTGCTGTCGGCCCCTGAGGTTCTCAGCTCAGTAGGCTGCTGCCCCTGGGATAGATCCACTTTGCTGTTCTTTCTGGGTGTCTGCCTCTCATCGCCTTCAGTGCTACCTGGGTGGGGGTCTCCTGGACGAGCTGGTACTCGGTAAACTCACCCATAAAGCATCTTTGAACAGCTACTAGTACCAGGTATTGTGGTACGGTCCCTGTTTTATGATCTAGTGAGAGAGACAGGCTTGAAACTCTAAACAATTTTGTAAGCTACCTTGTGCTGTCCAGGTGTGTGTGTATTGATGGGAGTTTGATTTGAGAGGATTACCTTGATTTTAGCGTGAGGAATGAGTAGCTGTGGTGGACGGTGGTTAGAGGTCTGGGTTATAACAGTTAAGAGGCTCCAATGGGGATTCCAGAGACTCTCAGGCAGAAAATTTAAGGGTTTCATGCTGAATTAGATTTAGAAGGTAAGAGAAAGGAGGAGCCATCAAGGATGGCTTCTCCTTTCTGGCATTTTCAGTGGCTCCTTGGAATTCTGGAGATGGGGCATACCAGGAGAGAAGCACCTTGAAATCTGCAAGGAACTAGGAGTGGTTGATCCTAAAAGCACATTCTAGTAGCCTAAATGTATAACAGCCTAAAAGCCAAATAGAAGTACAAGCAATGTGTTGTGGGATCAATAAATTCTGAGTGAATGTTTAAGGAGGGGCATTTTAATAAAAAATGGTCTTCAAAAGGTGTGGAAGTTTTGGAAGCTTTCTATTAAAAAAAAGTACACTTTCCATCAAATAAAACAAAAAAAATCTTACTTATCTTCCTGTGTTACCTGGGGAACTACCCAGGAGAGTATTTGGGAAGTGAATTCCTGAGTGGGAGAAAGGTATAAACAAGGACACTGAGTCAAGAAAGGGCCTGGTGTCTTCGGGGGACTAAATATCCTAAGGTGAATGGTATGAACAAATCTACAAAGAAAAATGAAAAGCTTATTTGTTGGCTTTATGAATTGAAAATTATTTAATACACTGTTATTAAGTAGATTTCTTTCAAAGATGATAATGTAGTACAATATTTTGATTAATAAAAAAATCAAGTTAAAGCACAGAGGAAGAGCAGAGTAGTTGCTCAATTCTTAGCCCTCAACTCTAAATGAAATTAATTTTGGAGGAAGATGCCAATTTATCTTGTTTTTCAAGCAACCTGGTACGTAATAGTGATAAAATCAGCATAGACCGTGTAACTCTATTACATGAGGAGAGAGTTTGAGTTTTAAAATATGTATCAACCCTTAAAAACATTTTTGTCTGACCATTGCAGGATGAAAAATTCATTCCTTTGGTCCATTTTAGAGATGCATTTGTTCTACAGAGAGGTGCTTTTATATTAGTTGTCATTTACATCAAGGGTGGCCAGAATTTTCCTGTAAAGAGCTAAATAGAAAATAGTTTAAACTACGTTGAACCAGGAGACAAAATCAAGGATAGTATTTAGGTTCTTATATAACAAGAGAGAAAATAATTTCCACAAATTTTTAATAAAATGTAAAACATAATGGATACTGAAATTTAAATTTCAAATAATTATTTTCACTTATGAAACATTCTTCTGTTTAAAGAAACCATTAAAATATTTTTAAGAAAAACCTGTTCTTAGCTTATAGACCAAACAAAAAACAGGTGATGAGCCAGATTTGGTCGGTGGGACCTTCCTTTGCCAAAACTTATTTACATTACCTTGTGAAGGAGTCTGTCAGTCATTTTATGGGATCAGGGTTTTCTCTTTCTAACAAAGAAGAGACCATGAGGACATTGGCTATTGTTACTTGAAAGCGTGTGTGAAGTGATGGGGGCCTGGTGTGGGCATTTTGGGTTTGCTTGGTCTTCTGGTTTTCTACGTTTAGAAAAGCCCTGGGTAGGTGGAAGCTAAATAATGTGTACACATGGATGTAGAGCATGGAATGATAGACAGTGGAGACTTGGCAATGTGAAGGGGTAGGAGGAGATGGAGATAGGAAATTACTTAACAGGTACTTTGGGTTATTTGGGTGAAAGATATCTTAAAATCCCTGACTTCTACACAATGTATGCATGTGGCAAAAAATTACAGTTACACTCCATATATTTATACAAAAAAAGAAGAAAAAAGTCTTGCATAAGTAACATGAAAAAGTCATTAAAAACTTTTTAATCTTAGGTTCAGGGGTACATGTGCAGGTTTGTTATACAGATAAACTTGCGTCATGGGGGTTTGTTGTATAGATTATTTCATCATCCATTTACTAAGCCTCGTACCCAATAGTTAGTTTTTCTGCTCTTCTCCCTTTTCCCACCCTTCACCCTCAAGTAGTCCCCAGTATCTGTTGTTCCCTTCTTTGTGTCCATGAGTTCCTTTCTTTGTGTAATTTAGTCTCACTTACAAGTGAGAATATGTGGTATTTGGTTTTCTGTTCCTGCATTTGTTTGCTAAGGATAATGGCTTCCAGCTCCATCCATGTTCCCACAGAAGACATGATCTTGTTTTTTTGTGGCTGCATAATATTTCCTGGTGTATATGTACCACATTTTATTTATTCACTCTACCATTGATAGGCATTTAGGTTGATTCCATGTCTTTGCTATGTGAATAGTGCTGCAATGAATATTTGTGTGCATGTGTCTTCATAATTTATATTCCTATGGACATATAACAACCTAAATGGGATTGCTGGGTTGAATGGTAGTTCTATTTTTAGCTCTTTAGAGGAATTGTCACACTGCTTTCCACAATAGTTGAACTAATTTATACTCTTGCCAACAGTGTATATGCGTTCCTTTTACTCTGCAACCTCTTCAGCATCTGTTTTTTTTTTTTTTTTTTTTGTATTTTTTATAGTAGCCATTATGTCGGGGGTTAGATGGTTTGTCATTGTGGTTTTGATTTGCATTTCTCTAATAATTAGTGATATTGAACTTCTTTTCTTATGCTCTTTGGCTGCATCTATGTCTTCTTTTGAGAAGTGTCTGTTAATGTCCTTTGTCCACTTTTTAATGGAGTTGTTTGCTTTTTCTTGAAAATTTGTTTAAGTTCCTTAAAGATGCCAGATATTAGACCTTTGCCAGATACATAGTTTGCAAAAATTTTCTCCCATTCTGTAGGTTGTCTGTTCACTCTGTTGATAGTTTCATTTGTTGTGTAGAAGCTTGTAGGTTTAGTTAGATCCTATTTGTCAATTTTTGTTTTGGTTGAGATTGCTTTTGGCATTGTTGTCATGAGATCTTTGCCCATTCCTATTATCTAGGATGGTATTGCCTAGGTTGTCTTCAGGATTTTTTTTTTAAATTTTTACTTTTGATTGTTCTTGGATACTTGTGCAGGATGATGTACAGGTTTCAAACCAATGTGTGCCACGGTGGTTTGCTGCACCTATCAACCCATCACCTAGGTACTAAGCCCAGCATGCATTAGCTATTTTTCCTAATGCTCTCCCCGACATCCCACCTCTGGGCAGGCCCCAGTGTGTGTTGTTCCCCTCTCTGTGTTCATGTGTTCTCATCGTTCACCTCCCACTTTTAAGTGACAACATGCAATGTTTGGTTTTCTGTTCCTGCATTAGTTTGCTGAGGATAATGGCTTCCAGCTTCACCCATGTCCCTGCAAAGGACATGATCTTATTCTTTTTATGGCTGCATAGTATTTCATGGTGTATGTACCACATTTTCTTTATTCAGTCTATCATTGATAGGTATTTATGTTGATTCCATGTCTTTGCTATTGTGAATAGCATTGCAGTGAACATTTACATGCATGTGTCTTTATTGTAGAATGATTTATATTCCTTTGGGCGTATACCCTGTAATGGGATTGCTGGGTCAAATGATATTTCTGGGTTTAGATATTTGAGGAATTGCCACACTGTTCAATGGTTGAACTAATTTACACTCCCACCAACAGTGTAAAACATTCCCATTTTTCCACAGCCATGCCAGCATCTGTTGTTTCTTGACTTTTTAATAATGGCAGTTCTGACTGACATGAGGTGGTATCTCGTGGTTTTGATTTGCATTTCTCTAATGATCAGTGATGCTGAGACTTTTTCGTTTATTTGCTGGCTGCCTGAATGTCTTCTTTTAAGAAGTGTCTGTTCATGACCTTTGCCCACTTTTTAATGTTTTTTTTTTTTTTCTTGTAAATTTGTTTGAGTTCCCTTGTAGATTCTGGATATTAGACCTTTGTCAGATGGATAGATTGTAAAAATATTCTCCCACTCTGTAGGTTGCCTGTTCACTCTGATGACAGTTTCTTTGGTGTGCCTAAGCATTTTAGTTTAATTAGATCCCATTTGTCAATTTTCACTCTTGTTGCAATTGCTTTTGATGTTTTTTCATAAAATCTTTGCCCATGCCTACGTCCTGAATGGTATTGCCTAGATTCTCTTCTAGGGTCTTTGTAGTTTGGTATTTTACATTTAAGTCTTTAATTCATCTTGAGTTAATTTTTGTATAAGGTGTCAGGAAGGGGACCAGTTTCAATTTTCTGCAAATGGATAGCCAGTTCACCCAACACCATTTATTAAACAGAGAATCCTTTTCTCATTTCTTGTTTTTGTAAGGTTTGTTGAAGATCAGATGGTTGTAGATGTGCTATCTTATTTCTGAGTTCTCTATTCTGTTCAATTGGTCTACGTGTCTGTTTGTGTACCAGTACCATGATGTTTTGGTAAGTGTGGCCTTCTACTATAGTTTGAAGTCAGGTAGTGTGATGCTTCCAGCTTTGTTATTTTTGCTTAGAATTGTCTTGGCTATATGGGCTCTTTTTTAGTAACATATGAACTTTAAAATAGTTTGATCTAATTCTGTGAAGAATGTCAATGATAGTTTAATGGAAGAGCATTAAGGCAGTATGGCCATTTTCATATTAGTTCTTCCTATCTATGAGCATAAAATGGTTTTCTATTTGCTTGTGTCCTTTCTGGTTTCCTTGAGCAGTGCTTTGTAGGTCTCCTTGAAGAGGTCCTTCACTTCCCTCATTAGCTGTATTTTTAGATATTCTCTTTGCAGCATTTGTGAATGGGAGTTCATTCATGATTTGGCTCTCTACTTGCCTGTTATTGATGTACAGGAATGCTAGCAATTTTTGCACACTGATTTTATATCTTGAGACTTTGCTGAAGTTGCTTATCAGCGTAAGAAGCTTTTGTGCTTAGAGGATGGAGTTCCGTAGATATAGGATCGTGTCATCTACAAAGATAATTCAACATACTCCCTTCCTATTTGAATATACTTTATTTTGGTCTCTTGCCTGATTGCCCTGGCCAGAACTCCCAATACTATGTTGAATAGGAGTGGTGAGAGAGGGGTCCAGCTTCAGTCTTCTCCATATGGCCAGCCCGTTCTCCCAGAACCATTTATTGAACAGGGAGTCCTTTCCCCATTGCTTCTTGTTGTCAGCTTTGTTGAAGATCAGATGGTTGTAGGTGTGTGGCCATATTTCTGGGCTCTCTATTCTGTTTCATTTTTATTGGTGCCTGTTTTTTTTTTTTTTTTTTTTTTTTTTTTACCAGTACTGTGCAGTTTTGTTTACTGTAGCCCTAAAGTATAGTTTGAAGTTAGGTAGTGTGATGCCTGTAGCTTTGTTCTTTTTGCTTAGGATTGCCTTGGCTATTGGGCTCTGTTTTCGTTCCACATAGATTTTAAAATAGTTTTTCCCCAATTCTGTGAATAATGTCATTGATAGTTTGATAGGAATAGAATTGAATCTGTAAATTACTTTGGGCAGTGTGGCCATTTCAATGATAATGATTCTTTTTATCCATGAGCATGAAATATTTTTCCATTTGTTTTTGTCATCTCTGATTTCTTTCAGCAGTGTTTTGTAATTCTCACTGTAGAGATCTATCACCTCCCTGGTTAGCTGTATTCCTGTATTCCTGGATATTTTATTCTTTTTGTGACAATTGCATTCCTGGCTTCGTTTTTGGCATGGCTGTTGTTGGTGTATAAGGAATGCTAGGGACTTTTGTACATTAATTATATATCCTGAAACTTTGCTGACGTTGTCAGCTGAAGGAGCTTTTGGGTTGAGATCATGTTTTTTTCTAGATATACTGAGAAAGTCTTTATTTCACCTTCACTTTTGAAATGTATGCAAAATGAAATGATTATGGAAACTCAAATGATGTTTTTGAGCATATATCTGTGCTTTCACTCTAAAATTTGGGTCTTTTGCCTCACAAAATTGTAATAATCATTGTATTGCACAGTTACATTTATTTTTAAAAAAGATTATTTTAAATTATCAAGATTTATGAGTTAATTTGAAATGATTATCTTCAATTATCCTACTAATACTATCATATTTAAACTTTTTTACTTTATTAGTTATGTCAGTTACTTCAGACATGAGGTTTAGGGTGTTACCATAGACAAAGGTTTGGTGCTATCATAACATTGGTGCTAAGTCACAGTTGGCTGTCTTTGAAAAGTCAAACACTGTTATGATGAAAGTTAATATAAGGTTTATGTGATTAGGAGGTCATGTTTCCAAATCATCACTTACTTAAAAAAAACCCATTGTCTCAGCCCAAAAGCTTCTTAAGTTGATAAGCACCTTCAGCAAATTCTCAGGATACAAGATCAGTGTGCAAAAATTGCTAGCATTCTTGTACACCAACAACAGGCAAGCAGAGAGCCAAATTATGAATGAACTCCCATTCACAATTGATATAAAAGGAATAAATACCTAGGAATACAGCTAGCAAGGGGAGTGAAGGATCTTTTCAAGGAGAACTATAAACCACTACTCAAGAAAATAAGAGATGACACAAACAAATGGAGAAACATTCCATGCTCATGGAGAGAAAGAATCAATTTTGTGAAAATGGCTGTACTGCTCAAAGTAGCTTACAGATTTAATGCTATTCCCATTAAGCTATCATTGAAATTCTTCACAGAATTAGAAAAACTATTTTAAAGTTTATATAAAACCAAAAAGGAGCCCGTATAGCCAAGGCAATCCTAAGTGAAAAGAATAAGGCTGGAGGTACCACACTACCCAATTTCAAACTATGCTCAAGCCTATAGTAACCACAATAGCATAGTACTGGTATAAGAACAGACGTATAGACCAATGGAACAGAATAGAGAATTCAGAAATGAGACATCACACCTACAACTGTCAGTCTTTGACAAAGCTGACAACAAAAAGCAATGGGGAAGGGACTCCTTATTTAATAAATAATGCTAGGAGAGCTGGCTATCCATATGTAGAAAATTGAAACTGGATTCTTTCCTCACACCATATACAAAAACTAACTCAAGATGGATTAAAGACTTAAATGTAAAACCTCAAAGTATAAAGACCCTAGAAGAAAATCTAGGCAATACCATCAGGACATAGGTGTGGGCAAAGATTTCATGATAAAACTGCCAAAAGCAATTGCAACAAAAGCAAAAATTGACAAAAAGGATCTAATTAAACGAAACAGCTATTGGACAGCAAAAGAAACCGTCATCAGAGTGAACCAAATTGGAGAAAATTTTTGTAATCTATCCATCTAACAAAAGTCTAATATCCAGAGCCTACAAAGAACTTAAACGAATTTACAAGAAACAAACAACCCCATTAAAAAGTGGATAAAGGACATGAGCAGAAATTTCTCAAAAGAAGACATATATGTAGCCAACAAACATGAGAAAGAGCTCAACGCCACTGATTATTGGAGAAAAATGCAAATCAAAACCACAATGAGATACCATCTCATGCCAGTTAGAATGGCTATTATTAAAAAGTCATAAAACAACAGATGTTGGAGAGGTTGTGGAGAAAAAGCAATGTTTTACACTGTTGGTGGCAGTGTAGATTAGTTCAACCATTATGGAAGACAGTATGGCAATTCCTCAAAGACCTTGAGGCAGAAATACAGTTCGATCCAGCAGTCCCATTATGGGGTATATACCCAAAGGGATATAAATCACTTTGCCATAAAGATACATGCATGGAAATGTTCATTGCAGCACTGTTCACAATAGCAAAGACATGGAATCAACCTAAATGCCCATCAATGATAGACTGAATAAACAAAATGTGGTACATATACACCATGGAATACTATGCAGCCATAAAAAGAATGAGATCATGTCCTTTGCAGGGACATGGGTGGAGTTGAAAGCCATCATTCTCAGCAAACTAATGCAGGAACAGAAAACCAAACATCACATGTTGTCACATAAGTGCGAGCTGAATGATGACAACACCGGACACATTGAGGGGAAACAACATACACTGGGTCCAGTCAGGGAGTATGGGGAGAGGAGGAGCATCAGGAAGAATAGCTAATAGATGCTGGTCTTAATACCTAGGTGATGAGATGATCTGTATAGCAAACCACCATGACACATTTACCTATATAACAAATCTGCACATCCTGCACATGGACCTGTAAACTTAAAAGTTGGAGGAAAAAAAAGGATGGACCGGCAAGATTAACCTTGAGTATCTTGAAGGAAAAGGGCTATGTGAGATGAACACAAGTTCAGCAGAGCAAAGCCGAACTTGTGATGAACTGGCTAGTTAATGTTTAGGGACTGTACCTCTCCTTAAGACCAGAATCACACTCTTTGTGATGAGATACTCAAACTCCAAGGCTGTGCCAGGAACTGAGACTGACCTGGAAACAACTAAATTAAGTTTATCATCTCATACACATGCCATAGCCTTGACTTAGCATTTCTTCTTTCCCCTCCTCTGCCTCCAAAATACAGAGTTTACCCTATTCGAGCTAATGAATATGTGATCACTAAACAACACATAAAGTGAATTCTAAATGTAAATTTGATTTTAGATCATCCATCGATATTATACTGCAACTTGCAAAAGCAGTGATGTCCCGTGTTTCAGAGAGCCCTTGAGTCCTGTGGAGGGGTGAGGGCAGGAATGAGTAGGTGAGCTGTGGTCCTTCCAGCACCCTCCATCGACCTTCACCTGACTGCAACATACTCTATCCATCTGCTTTATACGCTGGGCCTCCAAGTATGAATTTGCTTGACAGATAGGTCCTTCCACTTAAAAAAAAAAAGGAAGGTGAAAGCGGCCAGGCTTATTGGCTTTTACCATGATCCCAGCACTTTGAGTAGCTGAAGTGTGAGGGTCACTGGAGCCAGAAATTTGAGACCCACCTGAGCAACATATTGAGACCCTGTCTCAAAAAAAAAAAAAAGATGAAAGCCACAGATGTAAGGTCTAGTTTCAATATTCTTAATTCTCCAGTGTCATAGCAGTTTCTTGAAGCAATGCAGGCAGAGTGCCTGGCCAGGCCACTGAGTAGATTTCTTGCTTCTCTCAGAGGGTGGCTGTCTTGTCAAACTACCTATGAACCCCCTTAGGAGAGAAAGGAATGGAATGTAAGGAAAGATACCCTCACAACTTGTTTGCTCAGTCTGCAAAATCTATCCCCTTTTGTAATTTATTACCCATATCCTCTGAGGAGTTAGGTTGGGGAGAGACACCCAGCCCCTGTCCTGGTAATGTCCACAACAGTTCAGGGCTCTCAGGGCTCCAAAGTTACACTGTGGGTTGGGACCAGGGCTGCATTTTGACTTTGGTGGGCTTCAGGCACTTTTGCCTTTGGGGACACTTCCCACCATAAAAATACTGAAAAAAAAATTTATGACTGTTGGTATAAAAGTAAACATTATCCAGGCACATTTTATTACTATATATTCATTATTACTATATGTATTTTTATTCTGATTTTTTATTTTTACTTTTAAAATTTGTCTATTATTGGACATTTATTGTTTTTAATTTTTCACTTTTATAAATCACACTGTTTTCTTTTGATTTTAAGAGAAATTAAAAATAAAACATTTTTGTGGGTCCTTAAAATACCATGAGCCGTAGACACTGGTCCTACTGTGTCTACTAGGTAAGTCAGCCCTGCTTGGGACAGGGAGATTAGGTTGGTGGAGGAGGACTCCTCTTCATGTCTTAGCGGGACAGTTTTAAGTTAATCAGTTCTTTCATAGTTCACTTATAGTACCTACATTCTCATTTTTTGGTTCCCCGCCCCCTTCCCAGGACATTAATACTATGAATCAGGTATGAATCTTATTGGGGTGGAACTGGAGACAGATCTGAGAGACAGAACTGCATCCGTTCCCAGAAGACCAAGGTTTTCATATGGGGCTCTGCTCATCAAGCCTAACTTCTTCATTTGTTGGGATGTTTTCCCAGGTGACTCGCCATTACTCATGCAAATGAAATTTTGGAATGTCTGTCCCATCGGACTTTGTCAGACATGCCCAAAAATGTTTGAATCCCATTTAGAATCGAGACAGGACTCCCTGTATTTCAAAAACTTTAGGGTTATTTTTATTAATCTTTTGTTTTGATCTGTAAGAATACCTTTTAAAGATGAATACCTTTTAAAGATGAAGAATGAGAATAAGGGTTATTTGTAAGCAGATATTCTTATTTCCACTGTCTGTGCCTTAAGTTAGGCTCTTATCAGCTTTCACTTGGATCCTTACAGTGTCTGCAGGACCAACTTTCAGTTTGTACCCACACTAAATTTTATTCATCAGACACTAGTATTAATTTATTTTCTCTCTAAAAATTTGGCTGGATAGCTACTGACTGCAGGATATAGTCTAATTCCAAACCATAGATAGCATAAAGGGTTCTTCATAATTTGACCTTACTAGCCTTATTATTATTATTATTTTGCCTGCTAATTTATTCACCAGCTGTATCAGACAGTTAATGCTGTGTGACAAACTCTCAAAACTAAGGGCTTAGTACTAAACAATATTATTATAGCTCTCACCTTTGTGGATTGGCTGGAGTCAGTTAATCTAGGCTGGGTTCTACTCTGGCTGAAGACTTCAGCTTGGTCAGCTGTGTTCCATGTTGTACATCTAGACTAGGGACATCTATGCACTTTTTCCCCCTTGAACCAGTGGTTTGACTAGGCATGCACTTCTCATAGTAACAGCAGAAGTTCAAGAGAGCAACCTGCAAACTCTTGAGTCCTAGGGTAGAAATTGGCACATCATTACTTTTGCCCCATTTTACTGGCGAAAGCAATAAAA
Organism: Cheracebus regulus; assembly: GCA_963574635.1. Lineage (NCBI taxonomy): Eukaryota > Metazoa > Chordata > Mammalia > Primates > Pitheciidae > Cheracebus > Cheracebus regulus. Next base: position 22,357 of record CAUYQU010033344.1, read on the forward strand.
TGGATAAATTGAGAGACAAATTTGATACATCCAGAGTCAGGAGGCAGGAAAATAAACTTTGCCTCCTGATGGAAAAAAATGCAAAGTCACATGGCAAAAGTTGTGAATAGAGTGAGAGATGAAGAATTGAGGCCATCAATGCACTTTACCACACCAGCCATCAACTGAATTTTAAAATTTCCAAATACACCATATCTGTTTATCAAAGGGATGATAAGGATTCATTCCAGGCCATTGGGTCATGAGGAACCTTGGAAAGTTTGTTATTGCTAAAAGACTGTTACGATGCCTCCTGCTTCTGGGTTCTGTGACTTATTTGGTCCTTTCCCCATTGATTCTGTGAATCCAGACAGCCTTTCAATACCTTCTACATGATGAGAGTCTGTTTCTGATACTTCCAACTGAAAACCTTGACTGAATCCCTTGATAACTTGAATAATCTCATTGCTTCTGCCCAAAGATAAGCTTTTTTTGCAAAGTGGGAGAAGGGAAATGAAATAAATGAATAATATGGTAAAGGTTCCCACAACTTCATATGAATGAAATGAATGGAGTGATTTCTTTTTCAAATTAGAATCTGGCTGTGAGCAAAATCATGTTAGAGAACCAAATCAGCACACAATCATAGGGTTCATCACTACCCCTTGGAAGTACAGCTGGGGAGAGGGAGTGAGGGAGCCAATGTGAAGATGGTTTCCATCCTACCCTTGTTTGAGTGCAGTAAGTGGCACATGTGCACCTGCCCCAGCGGAATAGAAAGGATCTGAAAATTGATCAAAGGAGTGTTTCTCCACTTGCAGTGCTCTTTGTATTCGCTGGACACATCTAGTTTCTGTTTTTCTCTTAAGAACTATTTTAAGAAAGTGCTGCCTTCTGTTCTAAATATAATATTCCCCCTCTTTGCCCCAACTCCTTAGTACAAATTTACTTTGTGCCTCTCTTACAACATGTATTATTGTTATTTATCTGCACATCAATATATATGCTCATGTAGGCTGTGACTACCTAAGTGATCAGAATAGACTTTTATCTTTCTATTTTTAGTAGGATGGATCAAATGCATGCTGAATTTGTTTTATAAGACCATTAATCTGGATGCAAGATTATTTATCTTTTGCTTTTTTTATCCTTCACATCACCTCATATAATTCCTTGGACTTAGTTGTCACTCTATAAATAAATATTTGTTGAAAGATGTAAACAAAAATATGCTTACTCTTGGGGCTCTGAATTTTATTATTGAAGTATTTATTTATGTTATTAAATCCTCTGTGAGATTAGGAGGTTTAAGAGAATATTCTTATGCATTCTTCTGAAAATTTATAGTTTCCTTTCCCAGATCCATATGAGAAAAATTTGGAGGAGATGGTATTTAGTATGGAGAAGAGATAACTGATGGCTGATTATTAATGCTCTTTCACAGGTGATATGAATCAGTCACTCTTCATCTTAGGGAAGGTATGTACATTCCCTAAAATATAAACATAGGTTAGATGTTATTATGTATAAGTTTCTGCTTGTTAGGGAACTTACAGTTTCTCTCATGAGCTTTGTTTAATAATAGGACACAAAACTATGTTCTTGGTATGGGCTTATGACAATTTCTGCCTCTAGAAAGCTCTTTGATTTTTGGCAATTCTGTAGTTTTCACAAATACTGTAGCAATGACACATGGAATGTGTCTTTCAAAGTTACTGACAATATAGTGAAATGTTAGATGATTAAATATATTTCATGATATTTGGGATAATTAAGTGGGATAAAGGAGAGCACATGAAGCATTATGCAGTATGTAATGTTAACACATGTACTTTGTGTTTTTCCTAAGGATCTAGCAAAAACGATCTCACTTTTTTTTTTTTTTTTTTTTTTTTTTGAGAGAGTCCCACTCTGTTGCCCAGGCTGGAGTGCTGCAGTGGTGCAATTGTGGCTCACTGCAACCTTCATCTCCTGGGTTCAAGTGATTCTTGTGCCTCAGCCTTCTGAGTAGCTGGGATTACAGCTGTCCACCACTACGCCCAGCTAATTTTTGTATTTTTAGTATAGATGGGGTTTTACCGTGTTGACCAGACTGGTCTCAAACTCCTGACCTCAAGTGATCCGCCTGCCTCAGCGTCCCAAAGCGTTGGAATTACAGGTGTGAGCTGCTGTGCTGAGCCAAACTACCTCACTTTTTAATGGTTTTTGTAAAGCAACATGTATCTTTTAAAAATGCTAAGAAAAATTATGCAATAATAGGTAATAAGGAAGAAACACATCCCTAAGTAATAAAAATTATGGAATTTGAGATATTAGGTTCTTTATGAAATGCTATTAAATATCTGAAGAGCTAGAATTTTGGAGCCTTTTAAGTTATTTATTTCTGTGCAACAAATCATGCCCAAATTTAGCAGCTTAAAACAATGAACATTTATTTCGCACTGTTTTTGTGGGTAGGGAATCTTGGAGCAACTTACCTATGTAATTCTCACCTGTGGGGTTATGTCAAGATCTTGCCTGGGGCTGCTATCATTTGAAGACTTGATTGGGACTGAGGGATCTGATCCCAGGAAGCTTCAGTCGTAAGACTGGTAATTCGGTGCTGATTGTTGGCAGGAGACCTCCCCATAGGACTGCTTAAGTGTTGTATGGCATGGCAGATGGCTTCCTCTAGAATGAGTGATCTAAGAGAGAGCAATGTGGAAGTTGCCATATATTTTTTGAAATAGCCACACACTGGAAGTTCTGCTATATTTTGTTGATTATACATGTCTGCCCTATTCACTGAGGAGGGAATCATTGGAGATCATCTTGGACAATGGTTACTAGAGCCTTTTTGAAATAAGATCTGCAAGTGGTACTACAAATGTTTTTATTGAACATCAGGATAGGCGCACTGTATATTAATTTGTTGAGTTTTATACTAGTTAACATTAGTTAACATTTTTGAATGGTTTTATAATGGAAAACATTTAAGAAAATAATGGAATTTATTATTTGATTCAGGAACAGCAAAAACAGTGTTTTTGAGATGTAGTGTCATTTGAGAAGACATAAAAAATATGTTTTCATACCTCCTCAGTGATATGGTTAGGCTCTGTGTCTCCACCCAAATCTCATCTTGAATTATAATCCCCACATGTTGAAGGGGTGTCCAGTAATCCCCATGTATTGAGGAAGGGAAATGATTGGATTGTGGGGATGGTTCCCTCATTCTGTTCTCATGATAGTGAGTGAATTCTTACAAGATCTGATGGTTTTATAAATAGCAGTTTTTCTTGTGTGTTCACACCATCCTGCTGTCTTGTGAAGAAGGTGCCTTTTTCACCTTTCACCATGATTGTGAGTTTCCTGACGCCTCCCTAGCAATGCAGAACTGTGAGTCAATTAAACTTCTTTTCTTTATAAATTACCTAGCCTTGGGCAGTTCTTTATAGCAGTGTAAAAACAGATTAATACATTCAGTGTGTGTCTTGGGAATTTTAGTTTTATGAAATACTGTTGACTAAACAAAAGAGGCACATGAACTTTCAAAATTCATTGATATAGATGCATAATTATTTTCAGGTGGTCTTATATTAAAATATGAGATAAAAACTGCATTCCCCCTCCCTCTATCCCTTGACCCAGAACCACACTTATTTTTCACTAGCATAACTAAAACTGGTACATTCTCTGATATTTATACCCTTATCCTCATCTCTCTAAATAAATTAGATTTCTATTGAATGTGGAGCCTGTGCATAATAATTATGCTTGATTAAATATACTGCTTTGCATTTTGAAAAACATTATTCCTAGTCTGCTGTTTTTATCTCTCTAACTGAAACTTCTTGAGGGAAAGAATCTTGACTAATATTTCTCTTGGATTCCTAGTCCTGGAGGGCACAGTGCTGCTTGCATAGCACATCATAACTCACTAAACAGTTGGTACATAATTCAAAGGGATGAATTTGACATACCTGACGTAGCAGATGCCATAACCTAGAGTCAGGCATATTAATTTAAATTTCCCCATAGCCTTCTGAAACGAAAAGTCTGGACCTTCTGTTGTCTTTTCTAATATGAATGTCAAGGAATAAAGAATGGTGCATTGCCCAACCATAGGCTTTATCATATTCCGGCAATATTTTTTTGATTGCATTGCATCTGTTTTAGATGACCTGATTTAAACAAGCTTTCCATGAATGCCTCATTTTTTTCTTTTTTCTTTTTATAGCAGCATTGTTTATAATAGCCAAAAAGTAGAAACAAGCCAAATGCCCATAATTAATGAAAAGATAAACAAAATGTGGTATATCCATATAATTTGCCATAAAAAGAAATAGAGTACTGATACATGATACAACATAGATGAACCTTGAAAACGTTAAGCTAAATGAAAGAAGCCAGATTTAAAAAGCCACATATTGTTTGATACTAGGTATATGAAATGTCCAGAACAGACAAATCCATACAGACAAAAAGTAGATTATTTTGTTTGCTAGGGGCTGGAGGAAGGGAAGAATGGTAAGTAACTGCTAATGGATTTAGGATTTCTTTTTGGGGTGATGAAAATATTCTGGAATTAGAAAGTGATGATGATTGTACCACTTTGTAAATATTACTAAAACCACTGAATTGTATATTTTAAGGGTAAACTTTACGGCATGTAAATTATTTCTCGAAAAGGAATGAAGAATATGAGTATTATAACCTATTTATACTGAATTTCTAAAAGAAGATTTCATATTCTGCTAAAAGGTGATAGGACCAAGTATACATATATAACCAGTATACGTATACATATATATTTTATAACCAAAAACTTTGTTTCAAAACATCATTCTCACTATAGTTATAAAACAGAAAACAAAGCTAAATAATTTTTTAAATGTAAATAGATTTAAAACATTAAAACACCTAAGAAATGCAATTTAAACATATGAAAAAGTAAAATATTATATGCATAATAAGTAGTTGCAATATTATCCATAAGCAGCAGTTAATGTTTATTTTCCCCATATTTTGGTTTAATACCACAGTGTAGTGGTAGTTCATTCTTTTTAGGGAAATTACATAGTATACATGTAACATATTATGAGTAGGTTATAGAAGACTGTATCATTGGAAAATTAATTCCAAGTAACAGCATTTCCTCTAAAAACACATCTATTATTAATCTGTTTTAAACTAGCAGAGAACAAAATGAGCCTATAATTTATTAAGTCCAAGATATATAGTCAACTTGCATAAAATTACATATAGCATTTAAAAAAAGTCTATTTCTAAAATATTAGTAATTCAGGCAATTGGGATTTCCACAGGAGAGAAATTGCCATTAATTTCCTTTTTATGAAGAAAGATCAAGCCACATTTTAGTATTACGTACTTTACAGATGAATAGCTTGAAATTAAAATATCTAAAACAGAGTTGTCAGTACTTTTGTATATTAACTTTAATTTCTTTTAACATAGGGTGTTTAATGACTAGAACGATTTTTGTTGCTTTTTCACCTAGTATGGAGTACCTAAATACGTAGTTGTGATATTTTGTGTTGAAATATTGGCAGGTTAATCTACTTGGCCTCTTTAATTAGGAAATATAAAGATGGTAGAGCCAGATGGAAAATGAATAGTTAATCGTGGAGGAGGAGAGAACATAACTCAGTACTTTGACTAGAGGCAGCTGGGAAAGTGACATCCCAAAGCATTTGCTGTTCTAGAAAGTGCAGAGACCAGTAGTTAAACTGGGAGGATCTAGAAGGAGCCTCATTTTTTTTTTTTTTTTCCTAAAAGCACTGTAGTTTTCTTGTATAGAGTAGCTATCAGAGAAGTGATATTGAAAAGTAGAATATTTTACTTGAAACCCAGTAATTTTGTGTTTCTGGAACGATTGTAGTTTTTGAACAGGTTTAAGTAATGGACTACGTTCTGTTGGGACTCTGTGGGAAAGATGTTACATACATTTAGTTTTAGATGATGCCCATAGCAATTTTGATGTTTAAGTTTATGTGGCAGCCATTCAGATTTATTTTTTTGTTGTTCATTTTTAAATCATATTTTTAGAACTGACAGATCTATGGAATACAGGGTCCAGTCATCCAGAACAATCATATACATATTTAATTAAAAAAGTCACAATGGGTAAGAATGGATGTCAGGCAGCCCTAATATATTCTTGTTTCTGTAAGGAGGATTCCACAGACCACTGCCATTGGGGTTTTGCCTGCAGGAAGCAAGAGAAAGTCAGTGCAGATCAGGACAGTTTCAAGAAAGTAAGCCTGTGTGGGCAATACATAAATTTAGGGGCATACGATGCCATTTCTTTCCTTCTTTCTAAACCTTAAACTTTATAGTAAGTTATTCAAAGGCAATGCAGCTTGACTAAGTGCTGATGAAATCATAAAGGGTATATTTTAGAAACACTGTTTTGGTCCATGCTGTTTGGGCCAGTGTCATTTGGAGAGAACCTGGATTGCATGACAAAGGGTAGAGGGCAGCTGCTCTCTCTACTCCTTCTTTTAATGGTGATTGAGGAAATACTGGGCCTGCCTAACAGGCCACAGGAACACTGCTGCTTCTGTTGCTGTCCATCTGCTTGAAGCAGTTTAGGGGAAAGACCATGTGCTCTGTTTGTTTTGAATACTTCACAGCACCCTTTAAGCCTCAAAGCTTTGGTTTCAGTGTCTGGAAAAATTTGGGCATCCTTTGGGTTTTACTGATCCTTTAAGGCCCTTCTAGCTTGGACATTTTGGATTCTGTTACATGCCATTGGCAGAAACAGCGCTATGAAACACATAAAAAAATGTATCCAGGATTGTGAAGCTGGACCGCTTACAAGTTTATACATTTTCAATTATGTATGGAGTTAAAAAATTTGTTAAACACTTTGACAGACTCTGTGGAGGATGTAGAAATATACTACTGATTACAGCTTATAACTCAGGGAGACAAGGTAGAATTAATACACGTTAAACAAAATACTAATGTTAACTTAAAACTTTTCTTTTTGATTTTTTTTTCTTAGTCCAACATCCAAGCTTTCTGATTCAAGTCAATTTTTATGTCTCAGTCAATTTTTTTGTTTTCCTCACATTTCCTAAGGCCCTATTTTGGTAGTTTATAATTTTTGTTGCTTTCATGATTTTGTTCTTTTTCTTATTTTCTAAATTTCTGAATTTGGTTTTGATGAATTGATTTTCTGTCTGAATAACTCTACAGATTATTTTGGGAATTTTTGGAATATAGTCATAGCCTCTTCAAGTAACAGTTATGTGGTTAATTCATTTCTTATAATTATGTTCTTTTCTGTTTCATATCTAAAATTTCTAGTATAATGTCAAATTATGATGGTGCCAATAGACATCCTTATTTTCCTTTTTCACTTTACTGTGAATAATCATTATTATGTATAAGACACTTTCTGTTTGCATGTATTCTATCATTTAATCCTCATAATAAGCATATGAGGTATGTGCTATTATTGTTCCCATTTTACAAAATTGAGAGATTGAATAATTTGCTTGAGAATGTCCTAAAGCAACTGAAGTGAAGATTTGAAACCAAAAGCATAGCATGTGTGCTCAACCACTTTATCATTCCACCTTCACTTGAGAGTACCATGCAATTTTCACTTGAAAGTACCATGAAGATCATTGTATGTTTTTACACTTTACTTATAAATTAGTGGATTTCCTAATGTTGAATAAAGCACATTTTTTTTTACTCTCACCTGTTACTTCTATATCCTTTTGTGTTTCTTTTTATTAAACTTTAGATTCAGCACTAACAAAATTATTGTTGTAAATAAAATATTTTTTATATTATACATCTTTTTTAATTTGTCAAGTGTGACGTTTATTTCTCTGGCTTTACTAGACTATAGGCAAACAAAAATAAACCTGTGTGTCATTGGGCAACATTTTAACTATCACGGATAAATTTTATGGCTATATTAGTTAAAAATGTCTAAGCAGCAGGGAAATTACATTTGTTGTGCACCTACTATTTTCAAGTGCTCATCACATCCAATTACTTTTTTTTTACACTGAGATGAATTCACATAATGTAAAATTAATCATCTTACAGCGCACAATTACATCAAATGTTGATGTAAGTGGCATCAACATTTACAATGTTGAGCAGCCATCACCTTCATTTAGGTTCAAAACCATTCCATCTTTCCAAAAGGATATTCCGTACACATTAAACAGTCATTCCCCATTCCCCATCCCCAACTACAAGTTGGCTTTCTTCTCTATAGATTTACCTATTCTAGATGTTTCATATAAATTGAGTCATATAATTTATGACCTGTGGTATCTGGCTTCTTTCAATTAGTATAATGTTTTCAAGATTCATGCAACATCATGGCATACATCAGTACTTTGTTGGTTGGATGCTATTCCACTGTATGGATATACCAAATTTGTTTATCCACTCATCCATGAATGGACATTGGCTTGTTTCTACCTTTTGACTATTGTGAATAGTGCTGCTATAATATCAATGTACAAATATCTATTGAAATAGCTTTTTTCAATTTTTTTTGGGCATACTCCTAAACCGGGAATTGATGGGTTGATTGGTAATAGTATGTAAGTTTTGAGGAAACAACAAACTTTTCCACAGTGGCTGCACCATTTTAAGGTAGAAAATAACAACAGAAGGAAGCTTCAGAGGAAATATGCTGATTATTCAGCTTAAGAATTTCACTCCCTTCCTTCCTCTTCCTACAAGTTGTAAGTGTCCTGGCCACCCCACTATAAGTGAGAATATAATGACAGGAGATAAATAGACAACAAATGTTTATTTCTATATATTTAAAAAGTGGGCAAAGTATTTTTGACATTTCTCCAAAGAAGATATTCAAAAGCCAACAAGCACATGAAAAGATGACCAACACAAATAATCAGGGAAACACAAATCAAAATCACAATGAGATGCCATTTTGTACCCACTAGGATGATTATAATTAAAAAACAAACAAACAAACAGAAAATGACAAGACTTGACCAGGATGCAGAGAAACTGGAATCCTTGTATGCTGCTAGCAGGAATGTATTTTTAGTAGAGAAGGGGTTTCACTATGTTGGTTAGGCTTGTCTCAAATTCTTCACCTCAGGTGATTCACCCAACTTGGCCTCCCAAAGTACTGGGATTACAGGTGTGAGCCACTGTACCCTGCCTTTATTGTTTTTGCTGTATGTATTTACTGCATGTGATTGACTAGCTTATATGTCTCTATTTCTCATTTACTACATGAAATGAGAAATAGAGACATATAGCATTTTAGTATAATGAATGATGCACCTCAAAGATTTTAAAAATTGGCATCATTTTGTTTCCCTTTCTCCTTAAGGATGTTTCTTTAATGGGAAAAATGTACCTCAAAACATTACCTGTGCAAGTAGAAACACCTCAGATACAAGCAGAGCATAGATTCCACATGGGTGCTGAGGAATCGCAAATGGTAAAGTCTTTAATACAAATCCTCCTTGCCTCTGTTAAAGTAACAGCATGCTTCCTATTGCTTGAATGTTTATATAGAGAGTTTAAAAAAATCCTCTGATGTATTTTAGAGGTGTGTTTACTTGTGAGCACATCTAACTCAGTACCACCCTGGGAGTCTTGGCCATTTTGGCTCACTATTGCTGGCTTCCATGGACCTTTTGAGCTAAGGCCCCAAACTATTTTTAGAAGGGTACGATTTTAACAATTCTGATTTAGAGATATTTATATCTAGAAGGTAGGTGGATCATTAATTAAAAGTTGTTAGCTTCTAAAAAGTATTACTTTCCTCCGTATTCAGCTAGAAGAATTGTTAAAGCATTGCAAGGTGAGAATTTGGTTGAGAAATATGGACAGTTGGTGACAGAACTTTGTTTGGGAAATAAAGTTTTATTTTTATACATCATTGACAAAATAACCATTGGACTCAAAGCAATCTGGAACATATTCCCTGTGAGGGGACAGTGTCTCCCTGTGTATAGAAACCCACATTTATATAGAAAAGTGAGTGCTTGAGATACAAAAGATAAAGTGAGGCACAATTAATTTCTTTTTAAAGGAATCCTCAAACTTTAAAGTTTTGAAGTACTCACAGTTTTAGTTTCAGGACACCTGTACACTTTTAAAAATTATTTTTAGGATCTAATGAGAATTCTTGTTTATGTGAATCATATCAACCAATATTAACCGTATTAAAAACGAAAACTGAGAAAAAATTAAAATACGTATTCACTCATTTAAAATAATAAGCTAATTATATATTAATATAAGAACATAATTTTTAGACAAAAATATCCAAAACAAAACAATTTGAGTGAAAAGCGTAGAATTGTCTTACATTTGTTTTAAATCCACTCTCTGATTTAATAGAGAAACTAGATTCTCATATCTGCTTTGGCATTCAGGCTGTAATGTGTTCTTTTGGTTGAAGTATGTTAAGTAAATCTGATCCCTTACAGAAAGGGAGAAATATTTCAATTGTCTTTTTATATAATTACGGATACTCTTGCACCACAACTCCACAAGTGGAGGTTTTGTTTCTCTTCTCCTTCTCCTCGTCCTCCTCCTCCTCTTTCTCCTCCACCCCCGCTTCCCCTCCTCCTCCTCCCTTCCTTTCCCCTCCTCCTCTTCCTCCTCCTTCCCCCTCCCCTTCTCTTCTCTTCTCCTCTTCTCTTCTGCTTCTCTTCTCCTCTTCTTCTCCTCCTTCTCTTCTTCTCTTCTCTTCTTCTCTTCTCCTTCTCTTCTCCTCTTCTCTTCTCCTCTCCTTCTCTTCTCCTTCTCTTCTCTTCTCCTTCTCTTCTCTTCTCCTTCTCTTCTCTTCTCTTCTTCTCTTCTCTTCTCCTTTCTTTTTTTTTTTTCCCAGGGTCTTGATCTGTCACCCAGGCTGGAGTGCAGTGGTGTGACCACAGCTCACTGGAGCCTCGACCTCCTGGGCTCAAGTGATTCTCCTACCTCAGTCTTATGAGTAGCTGGGACTACAGGCATGCGCTACCATGCCTGGCTAATTGTTTTGTATTTTTTGTAGAGATGGGGTTTTGCCATGTTGCCCAGGTTGACATTGAACATCTGGGCTCAAGTGACTCACCTGCTGTGGCTTCTCAAAGTTTTGGGATTACAGGCATGAGCCACCATGCCCAGCTCATAAATGGTAGTTTTGTAAAGATTAGTGACTCTGTGGAATCTGAAACTAGATATATGAACTTGTTACATATCATTACATTAAAACCGATGGATCTATCTTACTCTTTGAACAATTGTTTTATCTTGCATGATTTTATAATCTTGTGTGTCAATCATTTAAAAAGTATTACTTCACTATTTACCCACCACTGCTTTTTCCATTATCAGTGCAAATTTCAACACAGTGGCAAATAATATCTTAATATTATTATGCAAGTAGTTTTGACATTGCAGACCTTCTGAAAAGGTCTCGAAGACTATCAGGAGTCTGTGGACCACACTTTGAGAACCACTACTCTATTTGGTGAAAGGTTAAGAGGGAAAGAGACTGCACTTTGGAGTGAGGCTGTCTAGGTTCAAACAAAGCTTTGCTACTTACTTGAAGTATGACCTTGGGTAAGTTATACAATTTTTCTAAGCCTCAGATGCTTCATTCCTAAAGTGGGGCTACAAAATAGTTCCTACTTCATGGAGGTTCAGTGAGTATTAAAATTAGATAAGATAATGCTCACTTCTGTTGGCAATTAGGATTATGATGATAACTACTTAGAGGATTATAATACAGTGTGATACATGCTAGAATAGAGGCAGTGTAGAAGAGCATATGATCAGGAAAGGCTTTGTGGAGAAGGGGAGGATGAGCAGAGTGCTGAAGATGGTGAATTGCAACTGGAAGACCACCACTGCCCTTGTCTTGAACTCTTCTTTTTCCATATTCTGTTTTGGTGGGTAGTACTTTCATCTATTCAGTCTCCCAAATGAGAACTCTGGGAGAGTGTGTTGAGGAAGTCAGGAGCAGAGAAATTCAAAAGAAAGGGAATGATCAGCAGTTCCAAAAGCCATGGAACATTAAAATGATTGAGTTTGCCATAGGTAGACAGTGTAAGAGGAGGGCTCACAACACAATTACCCCAGTGCATCTACTTTGCCATTTTATAAAATTGACTTATTAATCCCTTTTACCAGTGTCAAAAATGAGGCTAAAAAAGTTTAAGTAGCTTGATTAAGGTCAAACATCTGTTAACTAACAGGTCCGGGATTTGAATTCAGTTCCGTCTGGTTACAAAGTTCTTAATCTTTCCATAACACCATTCAGTACCTTTATAAAAACATGAACTCCTGCTTGATGACTTGTGATGTGGAAAAAGAAAAATAAACCAACATGAGCTCAAGATTAAAGTTCTATTTTACAAAATTAAATTTCTTCATCCAGCTATGCCTTCTTGCATAAAAAAGACAATTTTAAAGTATTTGGTATTAAATGCCATCTTTTACCTATGACTGTGGGATGGCTGTATTTTCTGAGAGAAGGGCCAAGGAAAGTAATTTGCCAGCCTTCACATTCTTCTTAAGTCAGTTTGAGATTCTAAGCATTCAGAGGAAACTTACCACCTCTGCTTAGTTTCAAGCATGCATTTTTCATATTCATCTTGTTATCAGTTAGAAACTGTTGCATCACTGAAAACCCTAGAAGGACCAATTTTTACAAAAAGCATTCTTGCACATTTACTTTTTTCGACAGAGTATGCATAAAGAACTTCCTGAAGCCATGTCAAGTATTTTCCAGATTGAACAAGAGGACATAGAATGGGGACCCTTAGAAGTAGAAAGCACAGTATTTAAACCTCAGGAAACTTTGCAAGTTCAGCCAGCAGAGGAATTAAGTAAACCTTTGGAACATGGACAGCTCACAAGTGATTCTAAAGAAGCCAAGCGAGTGTCTTTAAAGGTAAGAGACTACTTATGTTGGAAACACCTAAGAGTTATAAGAATTGAGGATGTGCAGGTGTGAAGAAATGGCCCAGGCAAGGACCAATGTATGGGGCTGGGAGCGGGGGTGGTGGTGTGTTCACCCTGAAAAGGGGACCTCAGAAGTGCAAGTTGCCCACTTAGGAAAAGAGAACATGTTTTTTGAGAGTTTCTAGTGTCAACCCTAATTGCAACTCTGGGGAGAGAAAACAAATTTTCAAGGAGGGAAGGAACTTTTAGGTCTTCTAGAAATTGGCCAAGAATCTTCTAGATACTATCTTGAGGAAGTCAGGAATTGTAGTCTAGGAACCAGAACGTGGTGAACTTTGTAGCTTTTATAACTTTACCTCATTTAGGTTCATACTAACCCCCGAGTCTCTTTCTATTGTGAGAATGTTTACATGATTCGTTTTATGTATTGTTTACATAATTTTTCCATATTTAAATATCACCCTTCCTTTACAATAAGTTCCCTCTTATCCAAGGTTTTAGTTAGTTGTGGTCAACTGCAGTGTGGAAATTGATGAATCTACACAGGACAATAAGATATTTAGAAAGAGAGAGAGAGAGACTACATTCATATAACTTTTATTACAGTATGTTATAATTATTCTATTTTATTATTATTGTTGTTAATCTTATACTGTGCATAATTTATAAATTAAACTTTGTCATCAATATGTATCTATGGGAAAAAGCAGAGTGTATATAGGGTTTAGTACTATTCAAGGTTTCAGGCATCCACTGGGGTTTGGAACACATGCCTCACAGATAAGGGAAGACTGTTGTGTTCATTATTTTCTTTAATTTGAGTCACTCTTTTAATTAAAAATAGATACATTATTATTAGCATTAAAAAAAAAAACAGCCCCTTTTCCTTGAACCACAGCATATTGTCTTGATTATCACCAGAAATCTTCTCCCAGACTGATTCAGATGGATACCCCTTCTTGGGTAAACAGCCTTTCTGGTCAATTCCTCTACTTCTGGGCCTCCCCTCCCCACCAATGATTTTATTCCTACTACACTTCACCTATGTCAACTAGCCATTACCTGTTCTTCAAGTTTTGCCCAAGACTCCCACCTCTGAAACCTGGGATTTATCCATGGCCTTCCCCTTTCCTTGCTTTTTACATATAGATCAATCTCCAAAGCATGGAATTTCCCAAATGTTATTGCTTCTATATTTTTCTTCTCTTTTCTTGTTGCCTCATCCTACTCTGGGGCCTGGTGAGCTTATGTCTGAATTAATGCAGTGGTTATTCTTCATTTCTCAAGCCCTGTTTTCTAAGGTTCATCCTGCATGGCACTAGCGGAAGATCCACAAGTCATAGTTACCAGGTAAAATCTACAACTGCTTCCAGTGACTGACTCTATCAGTCATGTTCTTTACAAAGCATGCACTTGGATGTTTCTAAAGAAGCATTCTAGGAAGAATTTTGTTTGTTTGTTTGTTTCGTTTTGAGATAAAGTCTCGCTCTGTCACCAAGGCTGGAGTGCAGTGGTGTGATCTCAGCTCACTGCAACCTCTGTCTCCCGGGTTCGAGCAGTTCTCCTGCCTCAGCCTGCTGAGTAGCTGGGACTACAGGCCCATGCCATCATGCCTGGCTAATTTTTGTATTTTTAGTAGAGATGGTTTTACTATATTAGCCAGGCTGTTCTCAAACTCCTGACCTTGTGATCCACTGGCCTCAGCCTCCCAAAGGGAAGAATGTTTTGATCACAGTGACTTGGTGAATGGATGAAAAAGACTTTAAGCTGAAATGAGAAATATTTCAAGGGGAGGAGAAGAGAATGTCTACTAAGATTTTATGCCTTATTGTTGTGGGATATCGTGCCCTTCAGAAATGCCATAAAAATAGCCCTGAACTATTCCCACCAGGTCCTCACCAAGAATCATGTATTTATTTTTTTGTGTTAACATATCAAGATCAATTCTTCTCCATGAACTTTACACTGTATGTGAACATTTGAGGCTGTAAGGTTAGTTTCTAGCATTTCTACACAAAATGCTAGCAGAATGAGGAACAATATACTCCAGCAAGCTTAGCCTGGCTGAGGATTGAGGAGACCTTTTCTGACCCAATTAAACAGAACTAGCCAGAACTAGCACAGGAGTATGATAAAGGAACAATGCAGGACTTTAATTGCTCAGCTATATACTGGAAGGTCTTGTTCAGCCAAATAAAGTAGAGAATTTGATCAGTACTTACCTAATCGGCCATTTCTACTCTTAGAAGCTCATTAGCATAATGAAGGTAATTAGTATTTTGGTTTAAGTCATGATGAACAGAACAAAGTTAGATAGAAATAATAGTGATTATGTGAAGAAATAACTGGCACAAAGCCAATAATAGAATGGTTGAACATTTTAGAAAATGTCAGTAAAAGTCTATATAAAATGTAGGTATGATCACATGACCTGAGATTATAAATTGAAGAAAGTTTAAGGGGTCTGGGGATGCCCTAAATTCCCCAAATTCTCACAAAACACATATGAGTAATCTATTGCATTTGGAGTTTTAAAATTATCCATAGAAATGCATATCCATAGATAAACATAAAGATGGCATGTTGATATAATATTATACCAAGAAGGCTGAGATCCAGAATGAGTTTAGTCCTATGAATAATGTTAAGAACAAAAACAAGGATTTGTAATGTTAGTTTTGGAGCAGAGAGAGGGGGAATAAAAAGAAAGGTAACTCTGCCATATGGTTGAATAGTGTGATGACAAGAGATGACAGAGCTGCCTTAATTTATTTTTGGAAAAAGGTTGAGGTTTTAAATAAACAGAAGTATGACAAAGAGAAAAGGAAGCTGATAAACTCATTCTTTGTGTGTTTTAAATCTGACAGGGAGAATGATCTTTAGAAAGAAGAAGAATTGATAATAGAAACTTAAAGTCCAAGACTTTAAAAAATTTTAAGAGTCACCTTGGAGATCTGAGCCTGCTGGGTGGCTCAGATAGATGGGTTTAAGCTTGTTGCACCTGTCAGCAGCAGCTTTGGGAGCGCTCTAGTGGGAGAGGTGCCAATGCCTGGAGACTGGCAACTGCAAATATGACTTTTTTGTAAGTGTAAGGGTTGTGATTTCTGCAATCTATGCATTGACATTGGACAAAACTCTAGAATTATTAAATGGCTCACTAAAAGAATCGTGTTTGAACCTTTCTAAAAGATAATCACTTGGCGTATGGGTTCTTTAAGGATCAGCCATGGAAGACTAACCTCATTTATTTTCCTAGAATTCCTAGACTGAACATTATAAAAATGTCAGACTTGGTGTTCAACATACGAGTATCGTGAGAAGAGCACAGGCTCTGCAGCTAGATGTCCAAGGACCGAATCCTCTCTTTGCCCTTTACTAGTAGTGTGGCCTTGGGCAAAGTACTGAACTCCACTATATGGCTGTATTGTAAACTGAGGATAATGACAGTGCTTTTGTGAGGATTATATGTAGATACTACAATATAAAGCACTTAGAGCAATGCCTGATATACAGAAAACTCAATAAACATTAGTTATTGCTATTATCAATGGAATATCAGCAACCTGCTTAGGAAAGCCTCTGAAAGATGGTTTTGTAGAGGAGATTGTGGTCAGGTGGACTACTAAATGGGTTTGTAATTAGTCATGCAACGGATGCACAACTAGTACATGGAAGTCTGGTGGACTGCTATGGGGCAGTGTCCAATTCAATATATTTCCTAATGGTTTAGATGATGTATTAGTCTGTTTTCATGCTGCTGATAAAGACACATCCAAGACTGGGCAATTTACAAAAGGAACAGGTTTAATGGGCTCACAGTTCCACATGGCTGGGGAGGCCTCACAATCATGGTAGAAGGTGAAAGGCGTGTCTCACATGAGGGCAGACAAGAGAAGAGAATAAGAGCCAAGAAAAAGGATTTTTTCTTTATAAAACGATCAGATCTTGTGAGACTTATTCACTACTGTGAGAAGAGTATGGTGGAAAATGCCCCCATGATTCAGTTATCTCCCACTGGGTCCCTCATACAACATAAGGGAATTATGGGTGCTACAATTCAAGATGAGATTTGGGTAGGGACACAGCCAAACCATTATCAGATGAGAAACTGAAAAGCTTGCTGATTGAATTTGTAGATAGCATAAAAAATGTTACTGGTAAGATTTGTCTGGAGGAGCTGGAGCAAGATGGTGGAATAGAAGGCCCCATTGATTTTCCCCTCCACCCCACAGTACATCAAGACATAGTACCTGATTGTAACTTCGTATCACTGAAAGAGGAGCTGAAAAGATAGGAAAAATAGTCTTGTATTGCTGACACCACCCCTCCCTGACCCATCGGCAGTGGAGAGGTGGTGCAGAGAGTGTTTCTGTGCTTTGGGGAGAGGGAGAGCCAGCAATTGTGAAGTATTGAACCTAGTGCTGTCTTGTTGTAGCAGAAAGCAAAACTGAACCAAACTCAGAGGGTGCCTGCCCACAGAGGGTACATTTAAATGAGCCATAGCCAGAGAGGAATAGCGGATCTCAGTGGTTGGAACTGGATTTCTTAAAAGCCTTGCCACCACAGGCTAAAGTGCTCTGAGGCCCCAAATAAATTTGAAGGGAAATGCAGGCCACAAGCACTGCAGCATATAGGTAAGTCCTGGGGTTGAACTGGGCTCAGAGATAGTGGACTAGGGAGGCATGCAACCTACTGAGATACCAGCCAGGGCAGCTAAGGAGTGCTGGCATAACTTCTTCCCCAACCTCAGGCTGCATAGCTCATGACTCCAAAAGATACTCCTTCCTTTTGCTTTAGAAGGGGGATAGAATGGGAAAGACTTTGTCATATGTCTTAGATATCAAGCTCAGCCACAGCAGGATAGGGCAGTGGTCAGAGTCATGAGACCCTAACTCCCAGGCATTTCTAGACATGCTCTGGGCCAAAAGGGGACCTGCCGCCTTGAAGAGAAGGACTAAGTTGTTGTAGGGTTTATTACTTCCTAACTGAAAAGTTCTTGGGCTCTGAATAACTAGAAAGGATACCAGTTGAGGGCCTTAGGTGAGACCCTGAGACTTGCCGGCATCAGGCAAGACTCAGCACATTCCCAGCTGTGGTGGCTACACGGTGAAACTCCTTCTGCTTGAGTAAAGAGGACTTTGTACTGCACCTTAGGAACAAGCTTGGCTATAGGGGAGTAGAGCACCAAGTGGGCTCTTGGGGTCCTTGAGTCCAGGACTTGGCTCTTGTGTACCATTTCTGGACCTGCCTTAGGCCAGAGAGAAGCCCACTCCCATGAAGGACGAGTCCCAGGCTAGGCAGCATTCAACACAAACTGACTAAAGAGCCCTTAGACCTTGAGGAAACAATGGCAGCAGTCTGGCAATACCCGCCATGGGCCTGAGATGGCAGTGGCCACAGGGAGAGGCTACTTTGCTGTTGAAAAGTGGGGAGAAGAGTGGGAAGGATTTTATCTGGTGGTTTCAGTACCAGTTCAGCTGTAGTACAATAGAATACCAGATGGCCATCTAAGGTTTTTGACTCTAGTCCCAGGCTCCTGGATGGTACCTCTGGTTTCACCCAGGGCCTGAATTTGCTACAAATGACATGGGCCTGGCTGGTTTTGCCACCTGCTAATTGTAGAGCCCTAGGTCTTTGAGGAAACATAGGTAGTGGCCAGGGAGTGGTTATAGCAGGCCTTGGGCAAGACCCAGTGCTGTGCTGGCTTCAGATTTGACCCAGTGCAGGCTTAGGAATAGATGCCACAGGGGTGCTTTTGTTACTCCATCCCCAGCTCCAGTTGGAGAAAGATATATATATATTTAGGACAAAGTGAAGGAAGAGAATAAGGATTCTTCTGGATCTTGTTCAAGACCATCAACATGGTACCTCTATGAGTCTGCAAGTACCACAGCATTACTGGGCTTGGGGTCCCATACCCTAAAGGAGATACAGCTGAGACCACAACACCCAACTCCTTTTAAGTATCTGGAAAGCCTTTCCCAATAGGATGGGTACAAACAAGCCCAGAGTGCAAAGTATGCAACAAATACCTAACTCAACAATGCCCAGACACAGACGAACATCTACAATTATCAAGATGATCCAGGAAAACATGACTTCACCAAATGAACTAAATAAGTACCAAGGGCCAACCCTGGAGAAATAGAGACATACAAACTTTCAGACAGAGAATTCAAAATAGCTATTTTGAAGAATCTCAAATTCAAGATAACACAGAGAAGGAATTCAGAATTCTATCTTAGAAATTTAACAAAGACATTGAAATAATTAAAAGAAATCAGGCAGAACTTCTGGAGTTAAAAAATGCAGTTGGCATACTGAAGAATGCATCAGAGTCTTTTAGTAGCAGAATTGATCAAGCAGAAGGAATAACTGATGAACTTAAAGACAGGCTATTTGAAAATGCAGAGAGGAGACAAAAGAAAAAATAATAAAACACAGTGAAACATACCTACAAGCTCTGTCTAAAAACCTCCAAAGGGCAAATCTAAGTGTTATTGGCCTTAAAGAGGATTAAAAACATAGAGGTAGAAAGTTTACCTAAAGGGATAATAGCAGAGAACTTCCTAAACCTGGAGAAAGATATCACTATCCAAGTACAAGAAGACTATAGAACACCAAGCAGATTTAACCCAAAGAAGACTACTTCAAGGCATTTAATAATTAAACTCCCAAATGTCAAGGATAAAGGAAGATTTTAAAAACAGCAAGAGAAAAGAAACAGCATACAATAGAACTCCAATATGTCCAGCAGCAGACTTTTCAGTGGAAACCTTACAGGCCAGGCGAGAGTAGCTTGACAAACTTAAAGTGCTGCATAAAAACAACTTTAACCCTAGAATAATGTATCTGGTGAAATTATCCTTCAAACATGAAGGAGAAATAAAAACTTTCCCAGACAAAACAAAAGCTGAGGGATTTCATCAACACCAGACCTGTCCTACAAGAAATACTAAAAGGAGTAATTTAGCCAGAGAGAAAAGCATGATAATGAGGAATGAGAAATAATTTGAAGGTACAAATCTCACTGGTAATAGTAAATACACAGAAGAACACAGAATATTGTCCCACCATAACTGTGGTGTGTAAACTTAAGTAGAGAGGCTAAATGATTAACCAATCTAAAATAATAACTATAACAACTTTGCAAGATATAGACAGTACCATAAGATATAAGTAGAAACAACAATTAGTTAAAAAGCAGGAGAATGAACTTAAGGTATGGAGTCTTTGTTAGTTTTTTTTTTCCTGCTGGCTTATTTGTGTATTTATGCGAACAGTGTGCAAGTCATTCACAGTTTAAAATAATGGACTATAAGACAGTATTTGCAAGCCTCATGGCACAAAAATCATCCAACAGATACACAAAAAAATAAAAAGAAACTAGATCATATAACCAAATCCACCTTCACTAAAAGAAAGACAGGAAAGAAACAAGGAAGAGAAGACTACAAAAAAACAAAAAAACAAGTAATAAAATGGCTGGAATAAGTCCTTACTCATCAGTCATAACATTGAATGTGAATGGACTAAACTCTCCAATCAGTAGACACAGAGTGGCTGAATGGTTTAAATAAACAAGACTCATTGATCTGTTGCCTACAAATAATGCACTTCACCTGTAAAGACAAACATAGACTGAAAATAAAGGGATAGAAAAACAGATTCCATGCCAATGGGAACCAAAAAAGAGCAGGAATCTCTGTACTTATATCAGGCAAAATAGATTTCAGGACAAAAACTATAAGAAGAGTTAAAAAACATCACTATACAATCATAAAGGGGCCAATTCAGCAAGAGGATATAACAGTTTTAATTATATATGCACCCAACACTGGAGTGCCCAGATAAATG
Organism: Cheracebus regulus; assembly: GCA_963574635.1. Taxonomy (NCBI): domain Eukaryota; kingdom Metazoa; phylum Chordata; class Mammalia; order Primates; family Pitheciidae; genus Cheracebus; species Cheracebus regulus. The sequence goes on from CAUYQU010033344.1 coordinate 43,105, forward strand.
AAGCAAATATTAGGGAAGCAGAGAGAGAGAGAGAGAGAGAGAGAGAGAGAGAGAGACTTTAATACAATAGCTGAAAACTTCAACATCCCACTTTCAGCATTGGACAGATCTGTCAGACAGAAATTCAACAAAGAAACATCAGACTTAATCTGCACAATAGAGCAATGGATCTAATAGATATTTACAGAACATTTCATCCAATGGCTACAGAATACACATTCTTTTCATTAGTATGTGGATCATTCACGAGAGTAGTCCATATGTTAGGTCACAAAACAAGTCTTTAAACATTAAAATACCCCACCAATATTAAATATTTTCTGTGACCACTTAGAGTAAAACTGGCCAGTTGTGGTGGCTCACATCTGTAATCTTAGCACTTTGAGAGGCCAAGGTGGGTGGCTCACTTGAGGTCAGGAGTTCAAGATCAACCTGGCCAACATGCCAAAATCCCATCTCCAATAAAAATACAAAAATTAGCTGGGTGTGGTGGTGCATGCCTGTAATCCCAACTACTTGGGAGGCTGAGGCATAAGAATTGCTTGAACCTGGGAGGAGGAGGTTGCAGTAAGCAAGATCATGCCACTGCACTACAGCCTGGGCAACAGAGTGAGACTCTTGTCAAACAAACAAAACCAAACAAAAAACCAACACAATAGAGTAAAACTAGAAATCAGCAGCAAGAAATTTGGAAACTATACACATTGAAATTAAACAATGTGCTCCCGAATGACCAGGAAGTCAATGAAGAAATTAAGAAGGAAATTGAAAAACTTTTTGAAAGAAATGATAATGGAAACGTAACATACCAAAACCTGTGGGATACAACAGAAGTAACACTAAGAGGGAAGTTCATAGCTGTAAGTGCTTACATCAAAAAACGTGGAAAAACTTCAAATGAACAATCTAATGATGCATCTTAAAGAACTAAAAAAAAAAAAAAAGCAAACCAAACCAAAAATTAGAGGAAGACAAGAATAAAGGTCAGAGCAGAAATAAATTGAATTGAAATGAAGAAAACAATATGAAAGATCAATGAAGTAAAAAGTTGGTTTTTTGAAAAGCTAAACACAATTAATAAACCTTTAGCCAGCCTAAGAAAAAAAGATAGAAGATCCAAATAAATAGATAAAAAAGGAGACCTTACAGCAGATACTACAGAAATTCAGTGGATCATTAGTAGCTACTATGAGCAACTATATGCCAATAAATTGGAAAATTTAGAAGAAACGGACAAATTCCTAGACACATGGAATCTACCAAGATTGAACCAGGAAGAAATCCAAAACCTGAACAGACCCATAACAAGTAACAAGATCAAAGCCATAATAAAAAATCTCCCAGTAAAGAAAAGCCTGGGACCCAATGGCTTCACTGCTGAATTCTACCAAGCATTTAAAGCACTAACACCAATTCTACTCAAGCTATTCTGAAAAACAGAGGAGGAGGGAATACTTTCAAACTCATTCTATGAGGCCAGCATTATCCTGATACCAAAAGCAGACAAAGACACATCAAAAAAAGAAAAATACAGGCCATCATCCCTGATGAATATTCATGTAAAAAATGTCAACAAAATATTAGCAAACTTAATTCAACAATGCACTAAAAAGATCATTCATGACAAAGTGGGATAAATCCCACTTTGGGATGCAAGGATGGTTCAACATATGCAAGTCAATCAGTGTAATACATCCTATCAAAAGAATGAAAGACAAAAATTTTATGATCATTTCAATTGATAGTGAAAAACTATTTGATAACATTCAACATCCCTTCATGGAAAATAACCTCCTCAAAAACTGGGTGTAGAAGGAACATAGCTCAACATAATAAAAACCACATATGGTTTTTACAGGCAAAGTAATCCAGAACTTTGGGAGGCCAAGGTGGGTAGATCACCTGAGGTCAGGAGTTTGAGACCAGCCTGGCCAACATGGTGAAACCATGTCTCCACTAAAAATATAAAAATTAGCTGGATGTGGTGGTGCATTCCTGTAAGCCCAGCTACTTGGGAGGTTGAAGCCAGAGAATTGCTTGAACCTGGTAGGCGGAGGTTGTAGTGAGCTGAGATTGCACTACCACACTCCAGTCTCAGCAACAGAGCAAGACTCTGTCTCATTCATAAATAAACAAATAAATTTAAAAACCACATATGACAGACCCACAGCTAGTATCATACTGAATGGGAAAACTGAAAGGCTTTCCTCTAAGATCTGAAGCACCTGAAAGATACCCACTCTCACCACTGTTATTCAACATCGTACTGGAAGTTCTTGCTACAGCAATCAGACAAGAGAAAGAAACAAAAGACATCAAAATTGGAAAGGAAGAAGTCAAATTATTCTTGTTTGGAGGTGGTATGATCTTGTATCTGGAAAAACCAAAAGACTCCACAAACAAAACTATTAGAAGTGATAAACAAGTTTAGTAAAGTTGCAGGATAAAAAGTTGACATACAAAAATCAGAGGCATTTCTATGCCAACAGTCAACAAACTGAAAAATAAATAAAAAGTAGTCCCATTTACAAAATACCTAGGAATTAACCAAAGAAGTGAAAGATCTCCATGATGAAAACTATAAAACACTGAGGAAAGAAATTGAAGAAGACTAAAAAATGGAAAGATATTCCACGTTTATGGATTGGAAGGACCAATATCATTAAAATGTCTGTACTACCTAAGTTAATCTACAGATTCAATGCAACCTGTATCCAAATATCAATGAAATTCTTCACAGAAATAGAAAAAACAATTCTAAAATTTATATGAAACCAAAAAAGACCCAGAATAGCCAAAGCTCTCCTAAGTAAATAATAACAAAAACAAAACAAAACAAACAACAAAAACCCCAAACAAAAACAAAAAACCTGGACGAAAATCACATTACCTGACTTCAAATTATATTGTGAAGCATTAGTAACCAAAACAGCATGGTACTGGCATAAAAACAGACACATAGACCAATGGAACAGAATACAGTACACACCTACAGTAAACTCATTTTCAACAAAAGTGCCAAGAACGTATGCTGGGGGGAAAATAGTCTTTTCAATAAATAGTGCGGAGAAAACTGCTATCCATATGCAGAAGAATAAGTCTAGCCCCTATCTCTCACCATAGATGAAATCAAATTTAAATGGATTAAAGAATTAAATCTAAGACCTCAAACTGTAAATCTACCACAAAAAATATTGAGGAAACCCTCCAGGACATTGGTTTCGGCAAAGATTTCTTGAGCCATACCCCACAAGCACAGGCAACCAAAGCAAAAATGAACAAATGAGTTCATGTCAAGTTAAAAAGCTTTTGCACAGCAAAGGATACCATCAATAAAGTGAGAAGACAACTCACAGAATGAGAAATATTAGCAAACTAGCCATCCTGCAAGGGATTAATAACCAGAATATATCAGGAGCTCAAACAACTCTGTAGGAAAAAAAAACCTAATAACTTATTTTTAAATGTGCAAAAGATTTGAATATATATTTCTCAAAAGAAGTCATACAAATGGCAAACTGACATACGAAAAGTGTTGAAAACTACGATGAGATATCATCTCAGCCCAGTTAAAATGGGCTTATATCAAAAAGACAGGCAATAACAAATGCTGGCAGGGATGTGGAGAAAAGGGAAGCCTAATATATTGTTGATGGGAATATAAATTAGGACAACCACTATGGAGAACAGTTTGGAGGGTCCTCAAAAAACTAAATATAGAACTACCACATAACACAGCCATCCCACTGCTGGGTACATACCCCAAAGAAAGGAAATCAGTATATCAAAAGGATCTCTGCACTCCCATGTTCATCACAGCACTGGCCACACAACAGCCAAGATTTGGAAGCAACCGAAGTGTCAATCAACAGAAGAATCGATAAAGAAAATGTGGTACATACACATGATGGAGTACTATTCAGCCGTAGAAAAGAATGAGGCTGGGCACGGTGGCTCAAGCCTTTAATCCCAGTACTTTGGGAGGCCTAGCTAGGTAGATTGCTTATGCTCAGGAGTTTGAGGCCAGACTGGAAAACATGGCAGAACTCCATCTCTATAAAAAATACAAATATTAGCCAGGCTTGATGGTGCCTGTAGTCCCAGTTATTTAGGCAGCTGAGGTGGGAGGATCAACGGAGCCCGAGAGGTCGAGGCTGCAGTGCGTTGTGATCATGCTACTGCACTTCAGCCTGGGCTACAGATTGAGACCCTGTCTCGGAAAAAAAAAATGAGATTCAGTCATTTGCTACAACATGGAAGGAACTGGAGATTATTATGTTAAGTGAAATAATCTGGGCACAGAAAGACAAACATCACAGATTCTCACTTATTGGTGGGATCTAAAAATAAAACCAGTTGAACCCATGGAGATAGAGAGTATAAGGATGGTTACCAGAGGCTGGGAAGGGAGACTTGGCAGGCATGAAATAGGGGTGGTTAATGAGTACAAAAAATAGTTAGAATTAATGCATATGGCATAGTATTTAAAAGCACAACAGGGTGACTATAATATTTATTTAAGACTGAGTTTCACTCTTGTTGCCCAGGCTGGAGTGCAATGACGCGATCTTGGCTCACCGCAACCTTCGCCTCCTGGGTTCAAGAGATTCTCCTGCCACAGCCTCCCAAGTACCTGGGATTACAGGCATGCCCACCATGCCTGGCTAATTCTGTATTTTTAGTGGAGACATAGGATTTCTTCATTTTGGTCAGGCTGGTCTTGAACTCCTGACCTCATGTGATCCACCCACCTCAGCCTCCCAAAGTGTTGGGATTACAGGTGTGAGCCACCATGCCCAGTCAGTTAGTAATAATTTAATTGTACATTTAAAAATAAAGAGTGTAATTGGATTGTCTCTAACACAAAGAATAAATGCTCAAGGGGATGGATACTCCATTCTCCATGATGTAATTATTATGCATTGCATGCCTGTACATTTTATGTACCCCATGAATATATACACCTTTATACCCACAAAAATTAAGAATTAAAAAAGATTTAATTAGTCAGATCTCAGATAAAATTTAATTAGGATAGCCCTAGGAACCACAAACTAAGTACACAGATATGGGATGACAAGATTTAGTAGCAAATCTGAAAAACTTCAGTGTTTTAGGTTGTTTTGTGATGAAGCCAAATGCAATCATGGTTTGCATTGATTTACAAATACCATCTTTTTTTTTTTCTGGCTGATTTGATTATATCACACCTCAGATATTGTGTTCACATCCAGTTGTCCAACTCCAGGAGGAGCTCTGACAAATTAGAGTCTGGAAGAGAGCAGTGAAGATGACTAAGTATAGTACTTCAAAACCATGTTATGTAAGATAGAGTTGAAAGGACTGATGATATATATCTGAGAGAAAAGCAGGCCCAGGGGAGTCAACTGTGTTCTAATACTTGTCTATCTCTCCAACAACTCAGAGCTACATTGCGCTTGTGTGGTTCCTGAGGTTTGAATTAAGACTGGTGGGTGAAAGTTGTTAGATTCAATAATAAAGAAACAAGCAAAAATTCCAGGACTGGAAGACTTTCAAAGAGAAAGTGGCTGACTTTATTTGTATTCAAGTTCTCCACTCCTGACCATGTTCCAGCCAGGTGATGACCACTTTGTGGAAATACTGTACAGGAAATTCAGATTACCAGGATGTTTAGATGGAATGCTCGTATTCATTGAACTTTCTTTATTCTTCATTACTTCATTACAAGAAGTTGCAATAGCTCCTTCCTTGCTACTGTATCAAGCTTAAACCCTCTACCTAACATAAAAAAACTAACTTCCTTTTATCTCGATATCTTCTACTTATTCAACCATAGCTTTTCCTAAGGAGGGCCTCCCTGATTTCTTTTTTAAGTCTAATCTCAAAAAAATATAGAGCAACCCACAGAGAAAAATATCTTTACATGAATGATTACCATGAATTCTGAAAATTTTCTAGAAAATCTAGGGAAATAATACCCCTAATACTTACAATGAGTAAAAGGCAATTATTTATGATACAAAATGTATTTGATTTTCCTCAAGCAATATAAATAGAAAACAGTACAACTGTAAGAAGTACAAACTTTAAAACAGTACAACTTTTGATAAATGTTGATCAAAACAAAAATGTAAAGCACTGAAGTTCTTTTTTGCTTGTGGTTGTAACCAGCAGTCATGCCCAATTTTAAGGAACTAAGGATGAGTTTTATTACAAATACCAGTAAAGAGTGCATTTATGGAGGGAAAATATTATATTTATTCTTTAATAATTTCGAGGTCATAAATAAAAATATTGTAAATAAATATGCTACTAATGTTTTTATTTTTATAAAGGTGTATATGTAAAATTTAAGAATGGATTTAGAGGAAACTATCAACTTACTTTTAGGATCCTTTTATAAAATATACATAGAAATCTGGAGTTTAAATATAAGATGGCTTATTAAATATGAGAGAAAGATCTAACTTTCATGTTACATCCTCCCTTAACACCACACTTTGTATTTTTTTAAAGGCAAAATCATCAGAATTCTTGCAAATCAAAGGAAAACAAATTAAGCGAATGCGGAAACGTAAATCACTGAGACCAAGAAAGTCTTCCAAACCACTTTGTGATAAAAAACTACATAAAAAGTAATTTTCTTAAATTTATAATTTTTCTGTTGGAAGAGAAGTTATTCAGCAGCATGGAGACATGAAAATACATTTTTTAAAACGAAATGTTACAGAAATTCATATATGAGGTTAAACCTTCTCACAGGAAAAGTTGGCCATAGATTTTATAGTTATATATATGTGCTATAATTCATGCTTTTTTCTTTTCCTGTTTTTGGCAAATGTACTTACTTTCATGATGTAACAATAGCTGGAATAAAAAAACCTCTTTGTGAGACTAGAGAAAATTAAATGTTAGCATGTTAGATTTGACATTTTTGGTCACTTTAAAGCCTGATTTGGATCAATTGCTTATTATATTGGTTCATTTTGTTATGATAAAATGAAAAACAAGCCAACACAAAATGTCCATAAGCCATCAGTTTGGTAATTTAAACGGCATTATTTTTCTCTACTATTAATGTCATGCTTCATGCTCACATCCATATTTTTAATGGTGTTTCTTACTACACAGGAATACAACCATGATTTTAAATAATAATGTGGAAATGCAATTTAGATTATGGTTTACCTTTTGCTAGTCACCTTGTTGAAATTCTGATTTTCTCCTTACTTCACCACTAAGTTTTTATGGGTTGGTTTCTTCTAGAGTCTTCTTCATTTAACTCTTAATGGGGGTTTGAAGAAGCTTTAATTATTGGCTTTTGTTGTTGTTTAGGGCACCAAAAGTATGCTGGACATGGACGACAACCTTTTTATAGCCAGCTCAAACTTCGTAAAGGGATATTACTCACAATTTAGTAGCTGAGAATAGACTCATGGGAAAAGAATTCCAAAGTTTATGAAACAGTCAAACTGGCATTTAAGTGACCCTGTACATACCATTGCTTATCTGCATTGCTTTAAGCTCATTTAGTTAGCAAGATTATATATTAAAACAAATAGTGACAGCAGACAACAAGTATTTTACCTTCAATAAATAGTTACTGTCAGACTATCAATGAAGCAGAAACTTTTTGATTTTTTTTTTCTAAAAAACCTTGCACTTAGTGCATTAAGCAGAGTAGTATGGCCACACACAGAGTCAGAGTCTTTTCTTTTTTATGTCTTAGTGTTTCAAAGAATGACAAATAGTCCTGTTTAAGAAGAGTGTGCTATAAAAACACACAGCCTTTCTTGAGCATGCCAAAAATATTTGTAGATCTTATTGATATATATAGTACTGCTTTAATTCATTAAAACCAAAATTAGAAATTTCCATTAGTGAGAAATAGAATGAGATGCAGAACAATAAGAGTCTGATATTTTAAAAAATTATATAGTAAAAGAGAATCTTGGAAAAGTGTTTCTGAAATTCTTTTATTTACTCTTCCTTTTCCTTTACTCAATTTTCAACCTAAATTTTCTCACTGGCCTTCAAATTAAATTGTATTCTTGGGAATTCAAACATCTGTTGTAGCACATTGTTATTGAGGTTAATAACCAAGGGAAATTTATTTGCTTATTCATGTTAATAGACTATAATTGGTGCACAGGAATTCACATTGGTTGTGATGCTTTTAAAAGAAAAAATAAAAATCAGTAATGTAATCTCACACACATTCCATTAGCCAGGACCTGTCTCAGGTAGAATGATGATGTAGGCGAGCTTGACATCAGGGCACACCTTTTTTCCCCCTCTATTTTAAAAGCCGTTTGTTAGGAGCCTTGAGTACCTGGGAGCTCTGGCTTTCTGGATACCCCCTTTCTCTCCTCCAGTTGGCCTCTTTGTCTCAGGTGCCAAATGTTTAGACTTACCTCTCTTTTCCTCTTTCACATGCACATGTACACATTTCATATCCTGTTTTTGTTAGGCCCTATGCTCTTTTGGAAATGCCATAGACCACTCTTTATGATTCAGATGATTCAGTAGTGTACATATGGTGCCTGGCAATGGGTTAGGTGCTGTATAGTGCAAAATATTAGTAACAACAACAATAATAAACCATTTCTTGAGAGATTTCCACAGACTGGGAATGACATATCTCCTATTTTTGTCAGTTCTTATAAAGGCAAGGGTTAGGAATTTTTATCCTCATATATCGGAAGACTTTTAAAGAAGTCAGTAGTACAGTTTGCAAGTGTTAGAACCAAGATCCTTATCCAGGCCCAGTCAACTCCAAAGTCTATATTCTTTACACCATGCTAATCTCTGAAGCAGTCCCAGCCATATGGAGTAGTCAGTGGAGAGACCAGCATTAACCCTCTAGATAAAGGGTCAAAATGGGTGACGTAAGAGGAGAGCAACTTACAAAAAAAGACAGTTCGTAAAAAAGAAAAAAAGGTAAACTTGGCAGAGAAGGCTGTCCTTGAGATCTTTTTTGAAGGATATTTAGATATGGACAAAAGGGTAGACAGCACTGTGTCCATAACTGAAGGGACTGACAGGTCTAGTCTTGTGATTTGTCCCGGAAACTGATGAGAATAGGTAACACCTGCCATGTGAGAAACACCATTCTAAATGCATTCACTCTTCTTTCTTAAAGCAACTGTATCCAGGAGAAGGCATAGGTACATTAATTGACTTGCTTATGACCAAGTGAGAACTATAAACAGTGTTTGAACCCAGGCAGTCTGACTTCGGAGTCTGCACTCTTAATCACAATACTAGAAGTAAGTCCAAAGGCTAGGAGCCTTGAAACATAGAGAGAGGAAGTTAGACAGATGCAGTAAGCAACAACCAACCAATGTGCTGAGTAAAGGAGCACTTAAAGGAGATTAATATGGTAGAATTTTGCAGAGGGGAAGAATAGACAGAGGGTACATTGCTCAACCCAACTGGCAAACGACTGACTGCCTGTGCAGGCTGAGGTGATGAAGGATGTGTTCGCAGTGAGGATGGAGAAGGAGCACACCTGAGCAACCCTGTGCAGGGGAGAAACTCAGTTTTCTCCATTGGATGAGCAGGTGAAAGAGACAGGGGTCAAAGATGTTTTCTGTCTTCAAAATGAGGAATCTAACTGAGGTAGTGATATTGGAGGTAAGATTTGGGAGTTCTCCGCACAGAGGTAATAGCTGAAACACTAAAGATGATTTTTCCAGTGTACAAAGAGAAGTTCAAACCTCAGAAACCACACCCAGTTTGGAAACTGGAGAAAGAAAACTAACGACAAAGTCAGATTATGATGAATTTGAGAAGTAGATGGAAATCTGGGCTAGTGCAGCATTAAAGGCCCATGAAGGAAGAGCAATTTCAACAAGTCATTCGTATTCTCAGCTGTGTTTTGGGGGTCAGAAGAGAACATGATCTGAAGATTTAAAGTCGATTTGATTTGAAGAAAAGAAGGCTATTTGGTTTTGTAAGCTTTAGTAGGAAGGTAGACGTGGAGTACTTCTGGAGAAGGGCCACTTCCACCCAGAAGTCACTAGTAGGCAAGAAATTTGGCTGATAGCCAGTAATGTTGTATGTGGATACTAGCGGACACCCAATTTTGTGACCTATCCAAAATAAGGATAATTATACCTCCAATAGAGCTTCATTGTGGGAATTAGAGAAATATGTGTAGAGAATTTAGCACAGAATCTGGCATGTAGTAGGGGCTCAATAATTGTCGATTGGATGACAGGTGGCACTGGGGATTAAGAAAGCAGATTTTCAGCCATGCTCAGTGGCTCATGTCTGTAATCAAGCACTTTGGGAGGCTGAGGCAGGCGGATCACTTGAGGTCAGGAGTCTGAAAGCAGCCTTGCCAACATGGTGAAACTCCATCTCTACTAAAGGCACAAAAATTAGCTGGGCGTGGTGGCACAGGCCTGTAGTCTCAGATATTTGGGAGGCTGAGACAGGAGAATCACTTGAAGCTGTGAGGCAGAGGTTGCAGCGAGCCGAGATCATGCCACTCTACTCTAGCGTGGGTGACAGAGTGAGACTCCGTTTCAAAAAGAAAAAAAAAACAGATTTCATGCCATCCTCTCTACTTAGGAAAGACGAGACAGAGTGAAGTTTCAGCAGAGTGGGAAAGGAGGTGCCATACTGACTTAGAGATACCCAGAGTTCCATCAGCGCTACTTAATGGGTAATGCCCTACCAATATTGTTCCGCTTCTTTAGGGACATTAGCATTTGAACAGAGTAGCAAAGGAATAATGCATGATGGCTGGATACAACGTCCCCAGACTGAGTTTCAGAATTCAGGAGAAAAGAGGTTAGGGTGGGATGATAAAGAGTTTGTTTTTAGACTCATTGATCCTGAGATGCCCGTAGACTGTAGTCTCTAGAAGTGTAGGCTAAGCTATTCAGCAGGCAGTTGGACACAAGTTTAAAGCTCTGAACAATGGCCTGAGATTGTGATATTAAATTTGTTATATACCATTATTGTAGTTTTAAATCAGATCTCCTACATTTTTATATGTCTTTAGAACCTGAACTAAGTTATCAGTATAAATGTACTTTATATCTAAAGGCCACAACATGATGAAAGCCTACTTTCTTTTCTCTGTTACAGAATTCCAAGAGATTACTCCACGCTGCACCTTCACAATCTGTGCACCACCATCCCAGCCCGGCAGCTGCCCGTTGACTTGTGCCTGGCTTCTCGAGTGTATCACACTGTTAACAGGAAAGGCCACAATACTCTGCTCGGAATCTTTGGAACCTCTTTCTTAGACAATCACTTTACAGATGAAGAACAAGCAGAGAGGTAAGAGTTCCACTGGTAATTTTATTTTAAACTAAATTTAAACTGTCAAGTAAATCCTGCCTTTGAGGACTTGATTTTAAAGACTTGATTCTGTTCTTGGACACTAAAGAGAGGGGAGCAGTTTTTGTTCTTTTCCAATGCTTCCTCAGGTACACAGTCTAGGTCTGTGTCTCCATTTCCTGATGGTATTAACATGCACCCATTCCCAAACGTAAGGTAACTTTAGTATTCTCTGAGTGTTGCATATTACATACATGATCTCATTTGTCATCACAACTCTGGAGTACAGATGTGGAAATTGAGGGTAATAAAAGTTAAGCAAGCCAGTCTTTTGAACTAGATTTCACCATCATTGGGCATACTTGGGTCCAGGGATCACGTATAAAAGTCATTGCTCTTGGAGTTCATTCCACTTCTCCTTGGGTCTCATCTTCCTTTGGAATCTGCATATTCTTTTGTGGAGAGTATATAATTGACAGCATCCTCAAAAGAGAGGAGAAAAGGGAAGGAACCTAATGTTTATCCTACAGTAACTATATTCCCAGCACTGTGCTATGTGCTTTGCATATGTTTTCTATTTAAATCTTCAACTGTAAGGGAGAAGTTGTAATTTCCATTTTATTCATGAAGAAATTTAGGGTCTGTGATACCAGGTTACTTGCTGAAGTTCTTATCTCTTGATAGTGATTAGAATCCAGGTTTGTCTGACTCAGTTTTTCTCAGCCTTTTCATTATCACCCACTTAAAGAGAATTTTAAGGCTTTTTTTCCTAATCACCCCTGCTGATTAAATTTTAATACACCAGATAGACTGTATATCTGTTTATATACTATATGAATGTCTGTGCTTTATAAATGAAGAGTAAGCTGTACTCACTCTGAGCCCCACCCCCCACCCAAAGCACCAATATCACCTGCCCATTGAGAATGCTTACACTACAATCTCTTGCCTTTCAGAAGCCATGGTAAAAATACTGAAAAATGTACTACGTATTTTAAGACTATTACAAATATTAAATATTAAGTTAAATGGGAAATTTATTAGTACCCATACTTTTCATGGTATATTTTGAATGAATTTTCTACAACTTGACTTCTAGTAAAAATTGCAACAGTACTGCATTCTTTCATGGATTAAAAATTACCTGGTTTCCCAGTGATTAGCAATCACAATTAGTTTCAGTTTGAATTCCTAAAAGAAGGTCATATTTATGTTTGTTTTCTATGTAGGCAAAAAAAATTTAGGATTTATTTGTCAATCATAATTTTATACATTTCAAGTCTGTTAGTTTTGCTTTATCAAATTACATTTTTGAAAAAAATTGTATATAAAGAATTTTTGAAATTTCAGAACTGCTCCAGTATCTCCAGTAGAAAACAGCAATTCAGCATGCCATTCTTTGGGATGTATTTTAAAGCCTAAAGCTGAGAGTAGAAAATAAAGACATAAACATAATCTAGCAGTCATGAAACTCTATTGTCTTGAATCATTCCCATTAGCACTACGCAAGCCAAACATAATTTGGAGGACTTACAGCTTCAATTATTCATGCAAAGTGTTAGAAATGCTGGTTTCTTTCCAATTCTGAAAATATTTTTCTTCAAGTAGACTTCACTTTCTTTTTCCAGGAGAGTCAATAAACGTTCTATTTGATGAGGATAATTCTTGGCAATTTGTTCCTAAGTACCAAATAAGAAGTTAATTTAAGTACTGAATATTTAATTCTCCAGCATCTATCTCTTGAGGATTACCTTGCTAAACATAGCTTAACCTTTTCAAAATATATCTGTCTGCTGAGCCTACAAGTTCGGAGAAATATATAATTTTTTTCTACATTACCGAGTGTTCTCAAGAAAGGTAACTGTAAACAAAATGAATACCATACCCTTTCGTTTGATAGCTTTTTGCATTTTTTTGTGCAATGATCAGTTAACTTCAAAGGTAGTAATACTTGTGGTTGTATAGTTTTAATGCTTTCCCAATTTTGTGTAATCATTTATAGGGAACACCAAGAATATTTTAATGGAATTGTTAAGAGTATTTACTTAAGTTTATTTGAACAGCATTGTAGTGTTCAAACTTAGGCTTATTTTGCTAAACAGTAATTATGATGAGAACTATAAAAATATTTCATATTGACTATATTTTTGCTTTAAAAATGATTTGTATATTATATGGAGAAGTTTATAGACATTTAGTTCAACTTTTTGGTATGGAATTTTATATTTGAGGCTTTAAAGTAGGGGAAATCATTAAAAGTGTTTAAAGACTTAAATTGATGTTAACGGCTTGGTGAACAGCCTTCCAGACATCTTTTGTATATGTGTGTGTTTAAACCACATGTGACATTCTATAGCCTGAGTTTCTTCACTCAAGATTGTGAACATTTATTTCATGATATTTACTATTCATACATTTTTTTTTTTTAAATAGAGACAAGGTCTTGCTCTTTTGCCAAGGCTGGTGCACAATGTCACAATTGTAGCTTACTGTAACCTTGAACTCCTGGGCTCAAGTGATCCTCCCACCTCAGCCTCCTGAGTAGCACTAGGCTAATTATTTTTTTGTAGACATAGAGTCTCACTATGTTGATGAGGCTGGTCTCAAACTCCTAGCCTTAAATGATCCTCATGCGCCAGCCTCCTAAAGTGATAGGATTACAGGTGTGAGCGACTGTGCCTGGCCAGATAGTTACTACTATAACCAAGCTTCAATGACACTGTTCATGCCAATTGATGACACTGTTCTTTTCCTTACACTCTTGCCAAACTATGATTGTTACTCTTTTTGAATTTTTAAAAATATTTTATTATTTTTATTCATTTTTTTGTAAGGTTGAACATATTTTCAGATGTCTCTTGGTTATTTGCTTTTTTCCTTTTGAGAATTACCAGATCACATTTTGTGGAGTTGTCATATATTTCTTTGTTTTGTAAATGATCTTTTTATGTTAAAGATTTTGTATTATTTTGTAAATGATCTTTTTATGTTAAAGATTTTAGTTATTTGCCATATATATATTATAGATACATTTTTAATTTGTTGTTTGCGTTTCAGTTTTGTTTATGGTGTTTTATGCTATCAGAAATTTTTTAATGTAGCAATTGTTTTATGTGTTTTTGTCTTAATGCTAATCTTAGGGTGTTTATATGTTTACATTTGAATGTATTCTTTCATATTTTCTTCTAGTAACTTTGTGGTTTTCTTTGAAAAAAATTAAATATTTAATCCATTTGTAATTTATTTTGATAAGAATAATTGTAAAATATACTTTATTCAATGAATTTTCTTTTCCTCACAGAATCAAAATGCCAACTTTTAAATACCTTAAATTCCAATATGTTGAGTCTATTTATGGATTTCTGTTCCATTTCACTTATTTGTGCATCTAAAACTGCTTGTTTATTTTCTTGATTCACCGTCAATAGAAAGTTGGTGGCAAAAATGCTGTCCTACAAACATTGGCTGACCTTTTCAAATCAGGCCTCCCTCTTAGCCAGCTCCTGGGTGGTGAACAATGACAGGCTATAGATCCCAGACTTAACCCTCTAGTTGACTGCAAATTAAAAAAGAAATTTCTAGTCAATTTTTGTAAAATATGTGAATAGATCATTAGTTTTATACATTAGAACAGCAGCAACAACTGAAAAACCAAAGGTTAAGTGTCAAAATTCAATGTTTAATTTCATTTTTGATTATTACAAAAAACAATACAAATATTTTAACAAATATGCAAGAACATAGAAGCAAATGCAAAAATGAAAAACAATTATTCAACATTTTGCCATTCATAGATAACACTGTTGACATTCTTAAATATAGGATTCCAGATTTTTCCTTTTGCAAATAAATAATATAGAACAAAAGTAGAATAATACTTTATGCATAATGTTTTGTAACCTAACTTTTAAAAACTTATGTGTAAATATATTTCCATGTCAAAAAATAGTGAAATCAAATGACATGCCAAACTCTGTGGTAGGCACAGAGGTAGGCACTAGAGAGGCATCTGCAAACAAGAGAAACATAACCGCTGCCTTCAGGGAACCCAAAGATCAGCGAAAAGAAAGGTGAATTAATTACTATGAATGTGACAATTAATATAGAGGTGTGCAGAGTGCTATAGAAACATGTAAGAGGAGTCCCTGATTATTTGGGGAGGTTTGAGGAAATGATACTTAAATTGAATATATGGATAGAATATAGGAAGGAGGAGGGGAAAGAATGTTTTACATCTTTGGTAGTCAAAGTATAGTCCACAGACTAGGGGCATCACCATCACCTGGGAACGTGTTAGAAATGCAGGAAATTTGTATACACATTGAGGTTTGAGTTCATGCTGTGGACCATTGGAATCCATCTGAGAATTGCAAATAAGTCCAGTATTAGAGAACAGGAAGAGTAGTGATACATTTGAAGCTAGAGTGGAGGCAGGATTTTATGGTTACCCTGTATGTGTATGTGAGGGCATGTGTGAGTGCTTGGGGGAAGGATTCTTAGTCACAGTGCACTGGGAAAAGCATTGACAGGGTTTCTGAGGAAGAATGACATGATCAGGTTTGCTTTAAGATCTCACAGTCCTTGTCTTCTCAGTTGTGTTTGACACAGTTGATCACTTATTCTTATAGAAGTCACATTTATTCCTTGGTCTTAGGGACCAATTCTTTCTTGGTTATCTTCCTGCTTCCCTGGCTATAGCTTCTCAGTCCCTCCTCATGGGACTTCTCCTCATCTCGTGACTTCTCAACATTGGAGTGGCCAGGCTTACCAAGGTGATCTTATCAAGGACCTTTATATGCTGATGACTATCAGTTGGTAAGAGAAATGCACAAGGATGTTCATCATATCACTTTTTATATTAACTAAAAATTGGAAACAACCTAAGCATCCACCAGTGGAAGAATTTTATTTGTGCATTCAATAATGAGATGCATTGCAACTATAATAAAGAATGAGGTAGTGCTCTGTATTCTGAAAGGAGGTAGAACTAAATGCAGAAATATGTGATTACATAAAACAATTTTTGTGTGTGTGTGTGAGAAAATTCAAGAAACTGTTCATTGTGATCGTCTTGTTTTCATTCTACACTAAACTCATAACAGTGAAAACTACTTTATTTTTGCTTTATTTACATGGTATTTATTTCCACTTTCATTTTAGTCTGTCTTAGTTGTGTCCCTTGTAGATTGCATAGACTTAAATATTTTTGAGCCAATCAGAATTTTTTTTTCTTATGATAGGTTGGGTCACCCCATATTCATTTATTGTCCTATCAGATGTACTTGGTATTATTTTTTGTCATTTTATAGTCTCTTTTTTTCTTTTTTGCTTCTTTGCTATTTCCTATAATCTGTTTCATATGCCAGCATTTGCCTATGTGTTTTTTGTTTGTATCATTATCTGATATCTAATCTTGTGAGACAGAAATGTGAAGCCAACCTGTTTTTTATTTATTTGCATGTAATCTGCTTCTCCTACTCATCTAGATGCTTACAGAATTTTATGTTTTGCTTTAATTTGAACAATTTCCCTAACATATGTTTGAGAGTGGATTGCTTTCTAATTAATTTTGGGGGTGCACAGAAAGCCCTTCTTATATGTAAATATAGATCTTCACTATAGGACTTTTTTGTTTTATTTTGAGTAATGTTTCTATTCTATTTATTTTGTGCATTTCTTCAGGAATATCAATTAGCTGTACGTTGGATCTTCATTATCTTTCCTCTACATTTATCATTGTTTGGCTTACATTTATCTCTCAAACCTCTGTTCTTCAGAGATTTCATTTTCTGTGGTATAAAATTTAAAAAGTCCTTCTAATTTCCATTGTAAGACTGCTATGGCATTTACAGATTTTTTCTAAATTCTATGAGTCTCTTAAGAAAATCTCTTTTGTTTATCTGAATTTTATTACCTCAAGAACACAAAGCAGAATCTTTCTAAAATATTTTTGTTTCCTATAATAAATCTTTACCAAAAGGATGTTCTTTCTGTCACTTTTTGAATGCTATATTTCATTCTTGTAGTTTGCAGACTGTCTTCACAGAAATTATTTTGGGTTTTTCTGTGTACTCATCTTTGAATGAAGACAAGTTATTTCTGGCTACCCAAAGTTAATATTGGATAGATTTATCTGGCATTTTTTGACTGTTTATCTTGGAGGTATTAGGATAGTACTTTTAGATCTTAAGTAGGAGAACCAGAGATGCAGGTTTATGTTAGTTGAGTCATTCAGAATCTTGAAAGGCGTTGGGGGTGGGATGGGACAGTATCTGAAAAATTTGCTTCTATAGTTTCTCTCTGTGATTGCTAAACGTATTGTACTAAGGGTGACCTTTTCCTATCGGGTTTTCTATATGGTAGATTATTATAAGCTTTTCTGTGCATATACATATATATATACATACATTTCATGAAAATGACATCATATATGTTATTTTGGCAACTTGTATTCTTTTGAGGATATCTATATATATAAATACAAACGTAGAGACACATATATGAGTAATTATTTTGACTTACTATCTCTATTAATGATAGCTTACAAGTCAGATATATAAGGTGTGCTTTTATTTGAAAACTTTTATCCAAATCCTTCAAATAAGGTAGTAATATTTGTTGAGAAAATGGAAAATCATCTAACAGAAAAAATGCATTGAAGTACACTGCATTTATTATTTAATTTTGTATCAATAACAACTCTATGTAGTAGATAAAATCATTTTATTTCCCAAATAAAAAATACAGCATAATGATTGACTAGTCCATGTTTACGTAGCTAGAAAAAGCTAGGTTTCAAACCCAGGTCTTTATAATTTTAAATGTGGTTTCCATTATGTTCTACTGCTTTGTGTATTTGCGAAAGGTCCTCTCTTGTTTTCTCTTTATGCTTAATTCTGTACACTCACTCTCATTCTGTTTTTAGGACCAATTTGATCTAATCTAGGAAGACTCTGAGGAGCCTTAGTTGGATAATCTTTGTGAAGCATATGTTACTTGCTCTTGGTGGTTTGTTTTTGATCCATGGTAAACCAGTTTGGAAGCAGGACTTCTGCTTATACAGAATGGGGTTTTTATC
This sequence comes from Cheracebus regulus, assembly GCA_963574635.1. NCBI lineage: Eukaryota > Metazoa > Chordata > Mammalia > Primates > Pitheciidae > Cheracebus > Cheracebus regulus. Next base: position 61,460 of record CAUYQU010033344.1, read on the forward strand.
TTACTATTGGTCGTTCCCACGTAGGAACTGAAAAATCCACTGTTTTGAGTCTAGGCCAAGGATATGGCCTTGGTAATTGTGGGAGACTTCTCTGATGGTGATAACTTAATTACTGAAAGCTTTGGAGTCTCTGAATATTGCCTGGTTTTGTACTTCCTATCACTGGTTGCCACCCAATGTGTACTTCCTATCACTGGTTCCCTCCCAAATGTGTCATCATCTCATGCTAGACCTTTTTAATTATAGTGCACCCAGGACCTGTGGTCTGTTACACTTCCTTTGTAATACTCTGTTCTGTCTCATATGCTTTTTATTTCCTACCAGTATGGGTATCTAGGACTGACCTTCCCTTACCATCTGCCATTTCTCAATGATCAGGTCTAATCCTGGTCCAACTCCTACCCCTTACATGGCCTTGTTCCTTGCTACATAATCCAAGCAGTGGCCTAAGGTATTACACCAAAGAACATAAGAATCACTGTGCGAGTTGGTGATACATGTCACAGAAGTACACTGAACAGAGTTATAAGAGATCTTAGTAGTTCCCTAGCCTAAGCCTCTCATATTATGGATGAGGAAACTGAGGAAAAGTTTTGCACTCTAAATTACAGTTGCTGGCAGAGATAGAACTGGAATCAATAGTAACCTCATTTCAAATTTCTGTTATATTCACTTTGAACAAACAGCCCCATCAGTATGCCTTTAGCATTTTTAAAAAAATACAGATTGGGATGACAAAAATCATTTCAGTATGCACTGTCAATGTCTGATAGGATTTTAGACTTGTGTATTTCTGTTTTTACATAGAAATGCCAAAAAAGGAGTTATTTGGAAATTTGTTTCCGTTACTGCCAATATGTGAAAGCTGGATATTTTAAAAAGTAAAGCAGTATCATTCCACCAGATGTCACTGTTTGCATGTAGCAATGAAGTTACAATCTCCCCCTCCCCAGTCATGTTTTGTAAAAAAAAAAAAAAAAAAAAAATCTGTGTAGTTATATACTTACTCTTCTATAGACTTGTTATTTTATCAAGACGATATTTTCTGATCTTTTTAAAACAAACAAAGTATTCATATGCCCCTGCTGTAGATTTTAAAGAAAAAATTATACAAGACTAAAGAAAATTATCTGTAGATTAACATTTTCAAGAAGATGAACACCTAAAGCTTTTTCCAGACCTTGGAGTCTTCTTTTTAAACAACATTCTCTGTAAATTAATGTTTTCCAAATGGTAGATTATGACCCAGTGAGTGGTTGTGAAATCAGTTTAGTGGTTTGCTATGAACACTTTAAAAAATGGTATTTAAAATAGAACCATTGCATGTGAGATTGACTTTGGTGAAACTTTTGTATGTGACCACTCTTAAAATTTCCCTGTATGCATCTTCTGTGAGTTACTGAAGAGTGACTGTGAGCAACATCCTGTGAAGCCTCTCTCAGGCTATGGTATACCAAGGAGCAAGATGAATTTGTTAAGGAAGAGATAGTGAAGCTGTGATGGAGGACCTCTCTGTTAGGGTCATACCAAGGTAGGGGAGGATTGCTGGAGGGAGATCCCTTCTTCATGCTTCACAAGATGTAGCTCACAGTCACCTTTATGTAACTCATAGAAGATGTGTGCAAAGATGTTTTAAGAGTACTCATGGCTTAGAACAAATGTTTTCCAAACTTCTTTAACAGCGTCATACGATCTAAAATACATTTCTCTCTCTGGCCTCACGGGAGACTAATGATGACCTGAAAGGAGGTTTAACTTTCACTCTAAGAGAGGTGGGCTTGTTTTCTTCATTCATCTCCCTCAATGATCATAAACAATTGTGGTTGTAATATCAATCGCTTTCTTAGCCTATTCTGTGTGCTAGCCTCTTTTAGAAAGAGGCTGATTTAGAAATCATGTCTGATTTCTAAGACATTAGACTCTGAAAAACTCAATCAGTCATTTGTAAATGAGGAAACAGACTGAAGAAGGAAACAGCACAGTGAGGGGCCCAAATTCTGTTTTTTAACCTCATTCCAAAGGCTCACTCTTTCCACTACATCAGTGATTTTTAGTCTTCCTTAAGGGTAAGAGTCACCTGAGTTGCTAAGTGTATCAATTCCCAGGCTCTATCCCAAACCTTCTGAATTATAATCTTCAGAGAAGGGGTCTGGGAAGGTGTAGATTTGATTTCATCCCAGGATATTCTTATGATTAGGCTGCTTTAGGAAAGATTGAGTACCTCAACAGTTATCCATCTTCAGAGTGGATGGAATTACCTTCAGGTGGTTATAACACAGATGGCTAGGCCTCAGCTCCTGAGTTTCTGATTCATTAGTTCTGTGGTAGGGCTCAATAGCTTGCATTCCTAACACGTTCTTCTCTAATACCAATGCTGCTTGATAGGGAACACACTTTGAGAACCACCCAGCATCTCATGCCTTACCAATGATTCTCAGTTCCCCAAGGCAGAGACTGGGGCTGGCTTTGGCTGTGAGATTTTTCTTACTCAGCCAAAATTCAACAATATTTATTGAGTACCCACTCCATTCAAGTTTTTGAGAGACAGAAAATGAGTAAGTCTCACTTTTCCTCCCAAACAAGCCTGTGCTCTACTATGAAAAAGGCATATGGAATAGAATCCAGTATATTGTACAATGAAAGAGCAGATCAAATGCAACAGGGAAACCAGGGAGGCAGACATGAATCTGGGCTGCGCAAAGAAGGATTTGTAAAGGTCTCGTGGAGGAGTTGAGATCTGCAGGTCTTGCCCTCATCATTTGCCATTTTCATAGCCACTCGGTACTGTAATGGCCTGTTGGTTTTGCCTGTTTTCCCTATTGCCCCTGGAGTAATCCCAGCACATAAGGCATTATTTTTTGCATTGCAAATGTAGCTTGGGTGGGAGGTTGGGAGAAGGAAGCAGAGTTGGCAAAGTAGATGGTCCCCAGACTGTGAAGGACCCTAACTGCCAGGGTCAGGAGCTTGGGTTATATATACTGTGCATGTAGTTAGTGAGATGTTTGGAGAGAGGATGACTGCCAACAACAGTTGCAGGGATATGTGGCATGGATTGGAGGAGGGAGGGTGTGGAGGTAAGGGATGAGCAAAGACGGTATCATAAAACTCAGGTGAGAGAAGATGCAATGAATAAGAGGGACACCATGGAGGGAGAATGAATAGGAATTGTCATTACTGTTGGGAGGGAGGGAGAGATTGGCGATGAAGAGATTTTTAGTCTGAACCACTGAGATAGTGGTGTTTTCCAAAGAGAACTCTAGAAATGGTTGGTTCTTTTCTCTGGATGGAAAGAAGGAAGCAGGGAAAATCTGGATAAAAATTTCTAGGTAAGTGGTTCATCTTAGTCATACAGGAGCATAAAGGTTAACCTTAGGTAAGTCTTTCCACTTAGAAAGGTAGATATGAAGGCCCCCATTCATGTCTACCAGAGCTATGCTCTCTAGAATGTCCAATGACCTTCACTTTCTTCCAACCAATTCGTATTTCCATTGAGTGTGCTTTTGAAATATGAAAGAGCAAACGACAATAAGAGGTAAATGACTTTTACTACCCTGTTTCTGGCTTAGAGCCGGAGAAAAGTACAGCGGTGCCTTTAGATAACTTCTCAGCCACTGCTCTCCTCATCACCACCTCCCAAGAAGTACTTATTGATCCTGATATATGTATTCACTTGGCTCATTCTCTTAGTCCCTAGACCTTCTCCTGTTCTTTTGTTTTCCTGGATATACTAGGATTCAGCTGCAGAAAACAAACATCTTGTATTAGTCTCTTCTTAAGCTTCTAATAAAGACAGACCCAAGACTGGGTAATTTATAAAAGAAAGAGGCTTAATTGACTCACAGTTCTGCAGGGCTGAGGAGGCCTCAGGAAACTTACAATCATGATGGAAGGGGAAGCAAACATGTCTTTTTTCACATGGTGGCAGCAAGAAGAAATGATGAACAAAAGGAGAAAGTCCCTTATAAAACCATCAGATCTTGTGATAACTCACATCATGAGAACAGCAGCATGGGGGTAACTGCCCCCATGATTCAATTACCTCCCACCAGGTCCCTCCCACAACACATGGGAGTTATGGGAACTACAATTCAAGATGAGATTTTGGTCAGGACACTGCCAAACCTTATCACACCTTTAACTATTTTAAGCAAAAAGGGACTTAGTAATGGGAATTTGGTGTTTTAAAATCAATGAATGGGTTAGAAAAATGGGCTTTAGGTAGGGAGATCTCCCAGGGATGACACACACAGCATGTTTAACTGGCTGCCTAGGGCGCTGCTGCTCCTGACACAGGAAGGCGGCAAATCTGGAAGCCAGCACTGGCAACATACCACCTTAGCTGAGATTCAGGGATTAAGTAGCCTTTACTGTCATGGCTTTGGACTTTGGAGCCACACTGTGTCTGTTTGACATGCTCACTGGCAAAAAACAAACACATGAAACACACAGCTCACAAAGTCGTAACTGGAACACTGCTACAGAAGAACTCAATATTGTCTGACTGTACTTGCCAACAGAAATATCAGAACCTTTTGCCTTCTAAATTGCATTATTTGGTTAGTGGATTCTAAATAATATCTAGAACACTGGCTTCAGGAGAGGTTTTTTTTTTTTGTTTGTTTGTTTTTGTTTATTTTACATAGAATCTCCCTCTGTTGCTCATGTTGGAGTATAGTGGCATGACCTTGGCTGACTGCAACCTCTGGTAGGGCTCAATAGCTAATTTTTGTATTTTTAGTAGAGACAACATTTCACCATATTGACCAGACTGATCTTGAACTCCTGGCTCCAAGTGATCTGCCTACCTTGGCCTCCTAAAGTGCTGGGATTATAGCCATGAACCACCATGCCTGGCCAGGAGAGTTTTACCTCCCGATCCCTGGCAGTTCAGGAAAGCACATTAGAATGAGGATGGAATGGGTGTTGAATGGCAGTGGTATTCACCTAGCTGGGTGTAGAATTTTAATCTGTCTTTTGAATTCAGGTATTTTAGTAGGTAAGATAGGAAGCTTTTTTTCATGATTCTACTTTGACAAAGCCATGTCTTCTCCAGCATGGCTCTGAGTGGGTCTACTTCTTAACAGCAGGTATGATGGGATTTGAGGATTTCAGTATATTTTTAAGCAACTGAAATCAGTTTGGTTTCTGTATGCTTAGTTTTCACATCTGGTAACTCATAAAGTGGTTCTTCATGTAATAGTATATCAGTAAGTTAGAGGAAACAGTAGCTCTAAATGCTTCCATGTGATATTGATATTCTATAGTATGTTTGTGGCACATGACTGTATATATATGCTTAGATATTTTGTCTTTTTGTTCATTTTATCTTTATTTTACAGTTAAGTGTTGCAATACAAAAGTTAGTGTATTTCTAAGCCAGTCTGTAGGTCGGTAATTAATGATATGTTTTATCTTCAAATTTTGATTTATCTCATCTTTTAGCTTAAGGAGTTTATTGATAAGTTTTGTTCCATATATATTCTTATGTATATATAGCTCTTAGCCTAGAAGGGAAGACTTGATGCCTAAAGAGTTTTCTGTTCATCCCAGCAAGAAGGGAAAACCATAATGTGAGAAGATATTTCTGCTTAGGCTGATGCTTTGCTCCAGTCCAAGAAATGAAACTTTATGTGTATGTGTGAGCTTGGAATAGGGAGCAGGTGAGAGATCAGAAGGTAGAGAAGTTTTTTTTTTAACCTCTTTTGTAACTAGACTTTTATAGGGTGAACTTATTATTCCAATAAAATGAAACAAAACCATCATAAGTATTACTACTAAAATGTATTAAGAACCAGATATAAGTATTTTTTAATTATTTCTAATTGTGGATTATCTGACTTCTACACAATCTCTGTTTAGTAGAGATGTCCAATATCCATATGTTTATTTCAGCAGAGTTATGAAATGAGGGCAAACATCTTATGCTTTGTCAATTACTTGAAAAACAAACTTATTGTTCTTATCACATTGTAGAATATTGTATGGAATTCCTGTTATGGATGACAACCAAGAATACCTCCATATTCCTCCGACACCGCGAGGGATACCACCTGAGTTGGCACAAGGAACTAGAGAGTGTGCTCACAAACCACACTTGCAAGTCTTGGGAGAGAAAGTAAGGACTTTCTTTAATATTAGTTTTCTCTACCTCACATGTTCTCAAACTTTTTGGTTTTAGGAGACTTTTTTCCCTCTTAAAAATTATCGAGGACTGGCCAGGTGTGGTGGCTCATGCCTGTAATCCCAGAGCTTTCGGAGGACATGGCAAGAGCATTGCTTGAGCCTAGGAGTTTGAGACCAGCTTGGCCAATATAATGAGACCTTGTATCTACAAATAGTAACCCAGCCTGGTGGCACATGTCTGTGGACCCAGCTACTTGGGAGGCTAAGGTGAGGGAATCACTTGAGCCCAGGCACTTGAGGCTGCAATGAGCTGTGATCACCCCACTGCACTCTAGCCTGGGCAACAAAGAGAGACCCTGTCTCAAAAAAAAAATTATCAAGGACCTCCATAATTTTTTATGTGAGTTACATCTATTAACACGCTGTTAATAATGAAAACTGAGAAAATGCTAAAATACTTATTTATTAAAAATTGCAGTAATAAAGTTCTATATGTTCCTTATGCCTGTAATCCCAGCACTTTGGGAGGTTAAGGCAAGAAGATTGCTTGAGGCCAGGATTTTGATACTAGCCTGGGCAACATATTGAAATGCCATATCTACAAAAATAAATATAAAATAGTAAGCTTTGCCTGATGGTACGTGCCTATAGTCTCAGCTACTTGGGAGGCTGAGGTTGGATGATTGCTTGAGCCCAGGAGGTCAAGTTTGCAGTGAAACAGGGTGCCAGGGTGACAGAGTGAGAGCTTCGGAAAAAAAAAACTGTTTTTTATGAAAAATAATTATGTTATGAGAAAAAAATTTAGTGAGAAACTAAGATTAAAAAAATATAATGCCTGGCTTAATAAAGACAAAAGGACTCTCATGTCTGTTTCTGTATTAAATTATGTGGTAGTTTGTTTTGTTGAAATGTGCAAGAAGATTCTGGCCTCACACAAATTTGTAATTAGAGAAGTTAAATTATTTTAATAGCCTTTAAAACATAATTGTCAATATTTTCCTTTGGTAAACACCAAAACTTAGCAAGTAGTAGTTTCTTGAAAGTTGCAAGACTTCTACTTCTGAGGAAGATGAAGTAGAAGCAATTTTTCCCATTCTTCCTGCTAAGTACGAGTAGAAACCCTGGGCATTGCAAATGTAAGTACACTCTGAAAGGTGAGGAGAAGGAGGAACAATAGCTAAGAACTTTGGGACCAAAAGAATGGCATGGTGGTGAGTTAGTTTACACCAATGGGTAATGAAAAAAAAAATCCCCAACAAAAGCCTGCTATCTCTAGCCAAAGAACCAGGAAAGAGGTAGCCTAGCAACACAGAAAATTTTTAGACAAATAATTCAGTACTCCACCCAAAAACCACAGTAAAAAACTGTGGCCCCACCCTCACTTCTACCAGTAAAGGCCTACGGGGAAACCTAGACTTCTGCCCTTGGCAGAGTGTCACAAGGTTCTCCAACACTACTGCCAAGATGGAGTGAAAAAAGGCTCAGTGTGGAGCTGGGACTTTGATCTTAATAGAGTGGAATGAGATTTCTCTGTACTGTCAGGTGGGACCACCTGGGGATCTTGGGCTTCCATCCTTCTCTAGTAGTAATGAGTCAGTCCTCCCACTCCCCACTGTGTTAGTATCAGAGGGGAGGTCCAGTGAAGTGTCTGCTAAAAGAGGATGTTTAAATGGCATCCCTAGTCCTATATCATAATATACAAAACATTCAAATTTCAATTGAAAATCACTAATTCTAGTAAGAACTAGGAAAATCCCAAACTAAAAGTAAAAGGAAAATTGATAGATGACAATACTGAGATGACATAGATGTTAGAATTATCTGATAAAAGATTTTAAAGTTGCCATCATAAAAATGCTTTAATGGCCAATTATGAACACTTGAAACAAATTAAAGAAAAAAGATTCAGGAAGGAATTAGAAAGTCTTAGTAAATGAATTGAAGATATAGAGAAGAAACTTGAAAATATTAGACTCAATACAATAATTGTAATAAAAAGCTTAATGTTTGGGCTCAAAGAAGAATGGAAAAGAGAAAGAATCAGCAAACTTGAAGACAGAGCAATTAGAATTTACTCAATATGTACAACCAAGGGAAAATGGACTGAAAAAAATTGTTTTAATTAATTTTTTGAAAGAAAGAAAAAGAAAAGAAAGAAAGAGCAAAAGAAAGAAAGAAAAAAGAATGAGAGAGAGAAAGAAAGAGGAAGAGAGAGAGGGAGAGAGAACGGGATTCTTGTTCTATTGCCCAGGGTAGAATGCAGTCTAAAAATGGGTATTAAAAACCTCTTTTATGCCAATAATTGTGCTTAACAATG
>CAUYQU010033346.1:0-94068 GCA_963574635.1 Cheracebus regulus
TAACAAAGATATCCAGGACTTGAACTCAGACCTGGAATAACTAGACTTAACAAATATTTACAGAACTCTCCTCCCCAAATCCACAAAACATACATTTTTCTCAGTATCACATTATACCTATTTTAAAAGGGACCACATAATTGGAAGTAAATCACTCCTCAGCAATTGCATAGCATCTCACAAGTTTAAATAAAATATTGGTTGGCTGCTTATTTGTTATTTTCATCCCTTATTCCTTCCTGTCTCCATTGTTAAGCACAATTATTGACATAAAAGAGGTTTTTAATACCCATTTTTAGACTGCATTCTAGCCTGGGCAATAAAACAAGAATCCCATTCTCTCTTCCTCTTTCTCTTCCTCTTTCTTTCCCTCTTTCATTCTTTTTTTTCTTTCTTTTGCTGTTTCTTTCTTTCTCCTTTTTCTAAAAAAAAAAAACAAAAAACCATATGTAAGTGTTTTTCAAAAACATTGTTTAGTGTAAATAAAAAAGATTAAACCTCAATTCAGGTATTGGCTTCCAGAAAGTCAGTCTGACCCATGGTTTCTGCCAGACTATCCTTTCAGGTGCCCCACAGCACCTGAGACGACTGGCTGAGGGTCCCATTATAATTATGATGCCATCATCTCAGAGCTCCATAAGGCCAGGGAACAAGCTGCACTTGTCTCAGAAACCTGTGGTACTTGGTGAGTTCTCAGTATGCACGTTGGTAGTGCCAAGTCCTTCTAGAAGCCCTGACCTGGTGATTGGCCGAGAGTCCAGCAGAGTGCCCTGCCCTTCCCAGAAGAGGGAGTCTGGGTCCACTCTAGCAGCCTTGGAAAGGCTTGGTGGATGAGCAGCTTTGTGAACACAGGAAGCCGGCTCGGTACTCCAAGTTGTGGAGACCTCTGAGTGCCAAGGGAGCTTTGGTTGTGAGGACATCCGTCCCTGTAGGTCTGCTCAGGCAGATTAGATGAGGTGGGTAGGCGGGTCAAGACAGGACAGGACGGGGAATTTCTCTGAGTCATTCTGAGAAACAATAGAGGAAACTGCAGCGGGGTAATCACCGCCACTTCTTGGCCTGTGGGTACTTCCTGTGACAAATCAAGTTGACCACATGTTCAAAGTGAGCTTGCAATCAAACCCAAGTGCTAACCAAACTCAGCGGGGCCAGGCTGTTCCTGGCAGTATGGCGTCTTGAGCACAGGCTCTGAGTGTCTCCTAAAGCCCACAGCAGGCTGGGCCCAGGCCAAGGTTTTGCACTCTGAGAGGGTCAGCAACAGGTGCCTGGGCCTGCAGGACAGTGACCTGACACTCAGGTGCCCTGTGGCACAGCCACAGGAAGAGGGGTTTGACTCAAACAGAAGGTCTGAGCCATGAGATTGTTTTGTGGGAAAGGAAGTAGGCCAAGATGAATGGGGGGGCGGGGGGTGGGGCTTAGGATGAGGCACATTTTAGCTCTGGAAAATTCAGTGGCTATGGTGGGCTGAGGCGGGTGCTGTGTAACAGGCTTACTCTCCGCCACCTGTAAGCTGGGTTATACCCTGTGTTGCTGTTAAGAGAAGTGACTTACCCAAAGAATACTGCCAGCATATGCCAAAGCAAAAATCAAAATGTGGGTCTGTGGTCCCTGCCATCTCCTTGTGGGGTCTCATGAAGGGGAGCTTCAGACGGAGCTAAACAGTCCCCACCCAGCCTGTGGCGGAATGCCATCTGCATGGGGTGGCAGGGAGGCCTGAAGTTGTTATGTCTCTGTCCCTACCCCCTCACCCAGGACAGACAGTGCTGGTGAACACTGGACTGGTTGAGGCAAAGACATGATCTCCCATTTGAATATGAGGGCTCTAGAGAGAACACTGGAGCCCTCTTGCAGGGCATTTTGGCAGCGGCTGGCTGTGGTGGAAGGAAAACCTTTGTTTACTTTGTGCCTGCTGTGTGCCGGGAGGATTGGCATTTCCCAGCTGGCATTCCTGGTAGCCGTAGAGGGAGGCATTCGTTACCTCCTTGGCTCAGAGGTGAGGACTGGTGAGGTGACTTGCCTAAGCTCACTGAGCAGTGGAGGGTGAAAGGCCCAGAAGTGGCCCCCCGGCCTCCCCGACTACCCCAACCCAGCCCAGGGCAGAATGCCAGCACCTGGTGGATGTTCCTCATCATGTGAGCCAGGGGCTCTTCCCCAGGGGCTCACCTTCCACATTTGCCTCCCAGGCAGCACTTCTCTGAGGCCACGGTGCAGAAGGTGAGTCCTTGGGGTAAGACTGGAGTGGGGGGCTTAGGGGAAGGGCTCTATCCCTGCCTCAGTTACCTTCCCTGCAGAAGGCTGAGGGGGTCCAAGGTGCATGGTGCACAGGAAGTGCTTTCCTTAGGTGGCTCTGCCTCTGTGCACCTCTCACTTCTTCACGTCTGTCCAGCTTCAGCCAGCCTAGCTGTGTGCCTAGCGGGCAGAGAGAGCTAAATGTGGGTCTGTGGTCCCTGGCATCTCCTGGTGAGGTCTCATGAAGGGGAGCTTCAGACAGAGCTAAACAATCCCCACCCAGGCTGTGGCAGAAGGCCGTCTGCACGGAGTGGGAGGGAGGCCCGAAGTTGTTATGTCTCTGTCCCTACCCCTTCGCCCGGGACAGGCAGTGCTGGTGAATACTGGACTACCTGCAAGTGTGTGAGGCAATGCAGCTCTGTGGCTTCGCAGTCCCTTCACTGCCACACAAGCTTGTTTCAGGGTCTGACTGATCTGTGCCTGCAGAAGGTACCTGAGGCCTGAAGCTCCTGTTTGCTCATCTGTAGAACGGGGATAATCACGCTGCCCATATGAGGCTTTTTTTTTTTTCTTTAGAGACTGAGTTTCGCTTTTGTCACCCAGGCTGAAGTACAGTGGCACAATCTTGGCTCACAGCAACCTCTGCCTCCTGGATTCAAGTGATTCTCATGCCTCAACCTCCCAAGTAGCTGGGATTACAGTCACCCGCCACCACCCCCAGCTAATTTTTTTTTTCATATTTTTAGTAAAGACAGGGTGTCACCATGTTGGCCAGGCTGGTCTTGAACTCCTGACCTCAGGGGATCCACCTACCTCGGCCTCCCAAAGTGTCTGTGTGAGGTTTTGAGGAGTAGTTGTGGTTGGGTCTGCAAAGGGTCTGACCTCAAGCCAACTCCATGTGACATCTGCAGCGCCTTCCTCACCCACACTAGGGAGGTCTGACCACAGGCCCTGTACCACCTCAGGTTGTTTCATTTCTGAAACTGCTTTCTGCGTGAGTCAGCCTGAGGCTGGCCTTCTCCCTGCTGCCTACACATCCACGTGTGGGCTTCACCACTCTCCCACCTGGAGCACAGCAGGAGGTGGCTAGCAGATGTGTTAATGCCAGCCTCCCCTTGGAACATGCGAAGGTATTGGAGCTTCACAGAGAAAAGAGGATGTGGGCCTGGGCCTTTGTGGCCTGGAGCAGCTCGCCTCTGAGCCACAGCAAAGTTCTATAACCTACCCAAAGCCACACAGTGGTGGCACCAGGGCTTAGACCCAGCTGTGTTTTGCTCCCAGGCCTGGGCTTTCCCTCCACAAACCCGGGTCTGTAGGCACACACGTACCTGGTAATCTCAGGACAAATTAAGTGTGTGCCTGTGGATGCTCCCCGTAACACTCTGGATAGATGGTTGCTGTTCTGATGAGCAAGGTGGTTGGGTTAGGCAGCAGAGTGTGTCTCAGACTGGAAATCCAGACACCTGGGTTGTAGTCCTGACACTGCCCCATTGCTGTGTGACCTAGCACAAGTCACTTCATCTCTCTGGGAAGGAGAATCTACCTATAAAATAGGGGTTGGACCAGATCAGTACTCAGCAGTTTTTTTCCTTAAAGATAGTATTTTAAGCTTCATAGGCCATGTAATCTCTGTCACAGCTCTTCAACTCTGCCATTGTAGCACAGAAACAGCCACAGACAATACGTGAACAAATGAGTGTGGCTGTGTGCTAGTAAAACTTTATTCACAAAAACAGGTGGCAGGCCGGATTTTACTTGTGGATCGTGGTTTGCCAACCCCTGAGCTAGAGGATCTCATAACGCACTTGCAGCCATTGCTATTCTAGGATTCTGTGGCAGCGGCCGTGCATGGTGGAGCTGGAACCCAAGCTGTGGATTAATCACCAGTCGGCTTTGATGCTGGTCAAGAAATTAGCATCTGTCGATTTCTAATGTGGTTGCATCCCATGAGGGAGCAGAGGGAAATTTTAGTCTTTGATAACCAGTTCTGTTTTTCTCCTTGTAGAATGCTGCGATGTATAAACTGTCTTCACAGCAATTCCATGAGGCAGCTTCGAAGATGGAGAGCACAATAAAGTAAGAATTTGTTTCTTATTCTTTGTAAACTTGGCCCGAATTTGCAAAAACTCCCACATGTGGCTTGAAACCTGCCACCACCTGCCTGTTTTCAAATTTCCCTAATAACACACAGAACCATCTGTTCCTCAGCTCTCTCACCTGGATCTGAGGTAGTCATTGGTCATCTGTAATTGGCCAAATTAGCACTCAGTTCCTATCTAGCTCCTTGGCAAATTGGAGTGGGGCTGGGGTGGACTTGCAGAGTTATTTTCAGGGCCTGGTGTCTGGTGAGCAGGCACTCCTTTCCTTGTGTGGCTAGCTGAGGAGCTGGCCGTCAGGCCCCAGAGGGAGTTGGGGCAGGGGTGCTACTGGCTCCTCTCCCCTCTGACTGTGGACAGGTTTTCAGGGTAAAGTGTTCCCTCTCAGTGCTTCCTGTGCCTGGTACATGCAGTGCACCCTGTGCACGATCATGCTCGGAGTGGCTCACACTTCATGCCCAGAGGAACTGAGGCCCAGAGGTGCTCAGGTCACACAGTCCTAAGTGCCAGTGTTCTATCTCCTGTCTGTGGTGCTCCTGTGCTGTCCATTGTGGACTCAGCTAGAACGTCACAGGAGCAGGGAGGTGCTCACAGTATGTCCAGTACCAATGTGGCTCTGCTTGGTCAATAGTACAGTTCCCTGGAAGGTCAGAAAATGATCCCTGCAGGAGGGAATTGGGTCTTATGGGTTCTCTGTGTGAAGCTGGTCTCTGTGGACCTAAGAGACCTTCATAAATTAGCCAAGGGGCTACCACCAACTCCATTCACTCCCTGGGAAGGCCTCTCCCTCCCAAGAGTGAATTGGGGCAATTCACGTGGCAGCCCTCAGGGCACAGAATTGTGAGCAATGAGTCTGGCCTCAAGAGAAAGAAGTGTCAAAGACAGGTTTGGATGATACTTATAAAAACAGCTGTGCAGAGAACTATGGAAAGCTGGAAGGACAGTGGGGACAGATGTACAGTCAGCATAGACTCAACAGCACAGAATAGGACAATGTAGGGTGGTTTTGGGGTCTTTTTTTGAGACAGGGTCTCACTGTGTGGCTCAGGCTGGAGTGCAGCGGTTCAGTCGTGGCTCACTGCAGCCTGACCTCCCGGGCTCAGGTGATCCTCCCACCTCAGCCTCCCAAGTAGCTGAGACCACACACCCAACTAATTTTTGTATTTTTTGTAGAGATGGGGTTTCACCATGTTACCCAGGCTTAATGTAGGGGTTTATTCTTGACACAAAACACCTAAAGCTGATGAGGATACTACATATTGTGGCAGAGCCATTTCTGAATGGGTTTGGGGACAAAAAAACAGTTATCTTGAAATTTTGGCTGGACATGGTGGCTCACACCTGTTATCCCAGCACTTTGGGAGGCTGAGGCAGGCAGATCACCTAAGGTCAAGATTTGGGGATCAGCCTGGCCAACATGGTGAAACCCCATCTCTACTAAAAATACAAAAATTAGCCAGGCATGGTGACAGGTGCCTGTAATCCCAGCTACTCGAGAGGCTGAGGCAGGAGAATCACTTGAACCTGGGAGGTAGAGGTTGCATTGAGCGGAGATCACGCCACTGCACTTCAGTCTGGGTGACAGAGTGAGACTCCATCTCAAAAAAAAAAAAAGAAAAGAAAAGAAAACCAATTATCTTGAAATTTCAAGTCCTGTACCAATACTAGGAGCCTGGAAGGAACAGAATTTTCCAGTAGGCAGATGGAGATAAGGACAGGCGTTGAGGTAGAAGCTCAGTCCTGCTGATGCTGGGACCTCACAGGGCCTGAGTGAGTGAGCACCAAGGCTGCCTGCATCCAGGAGTGGAGGGTGCTGCACTGCCCTGCAGGGGTCAGCCACCCTACACACAGACACCCTGTCCTTACTGATGGCCAGCTTTTGGCCTGTTTCTGAAGGGCTCCCCCCAGTATGTCCTGTTCATCTGGGGCTGAGAAATACTTGGAATCACAGAACATTGAGAGGGAGAGCCGTGGTGGCAGCCACATCAAAGAGGCTGCTGAGTGACAGCCACAGCATGGATGTGATCCCTGGAGATGGGCTGGCCACAGCTGCTGCCCCTCCCCTTACCTGAGCAGCTTCTTTGAGGGCCAGCAGCCTCTCCCTCTATACCTGGAGCCAGGACCCACCTGCCAAGGAGAAGATGCACTGGGGGAGAAGCCAGGCAGCTTCCTGTCGGTAACCATAATGCTTGTCACCTGCCAAGTGGCCCACCATCCCTGAGGGTGGGGACTCCTGCCCTACCGGCCCCTGCTTTTGTAAATGTGGCTTTATTGTCATAGCTTTTCTCATCCTCATATCCTCTGAAGGCAAGGTGGGATGGACGTGAATGTATTTTTAATTTGAGAGAAGTGGGGTTTTGTTTGTTTACAGCATCCCTTGATATTTACTAAGCAATAAGTACTCTGCAAGGCATTTCAACTCTATAGTTACTCTTGTTAGTTTCATGTGCAGGTAAAGAACTGAGGCTGGAGAGGTCAAATAACTCCTCCTTCTGTCCATGGTCACTGTTGTTTCTGTGGCAGGGCTGGTGTTGCTCTTCCTTTGTTTGTCTTTGTGTCATTTCTGTCCCTTGCAGGCCCTGCCTGGATGTAAGATGGCAGCAGGGTGGAGCTCTCAGAGCCTGCCTGAGCTTTGGACTCTAACCAGGGCTCAGACCTCAGCCCCACGCCTTAGCAAGTCACTTCACTTCTACAGGCCTCTGTTTCCTCACCTACAAAACAAACAGGACACACTCTTTAACCTTTAAGTGACAGTTGAGTAAGATTCCACATAGAAAGTAGACCTAAGATGTCAACAGCTGTTGTTGATATTAGTGTGACTGTTTCCTATGGACTAAGTGTGTCTTTCCAGAATTCATATGTTGAACCCTCTCTCCCAATGTGACGATATTAGGAGGTGGGGCCTTTGGAATGTGATTAGATCATGAGGGTGGAGCCTTCGTGAGTGGGATTCGTGCCCTTATAAGAGGGACCCCAGAGAGCTCCCTTTCCTCTTCCACCATGTGGAGGACACCAAGAGAAGACACCATCTATGAACCAGAAAATGGGCCCTCACCAGACATCGGATCAGCCAGTGCCTTGATCTTAGACTTCTCAGCCTCCAGAACTGTGAGGAATAAACATCTATTGTTTATAAGCTGCCCAGTTCTATGGTACTCTATTATAGCAGCCTGAAAGGGATAAGATACTGTCAATAACAGCAGTCATTTGAATCACTTTTTTATAGCACCTGGCTGGGTACAGAATAGAAAAGATTTTATATATAAATTGCGTTTACAAAAACACTGTTCCCAAATACAGCAAACAGGAAACAGTGTACAGTTAGAAATTATTTAACTTAAACATTGACAGAACAAAATCTTTTGAGATATTTCTTGGATTAGCAAATATTGTAAATTATATCATAAATGTCATGGAAATAAATGCCAACTGCCCATAGCAATAATATTGAGGAGTTTTCTTCCAAGGCCATAAGTATTTTTTAACAACTTTTGGCTTAGATGGTAAACTAGATGTCCATGTATTCATTCATTCATTTAATACACATGTATAGAGTGCCTGCTGTTTGCCAGAAACCATGCTAGGCCCTGGAGACACAGTGATGAACAAGAAAGCTACAGTCCCTGCCAGCAAGGAGTTTATAACATTTGGGGAATGATAAACAATGTTTTAAAATTAGTTGCACAACAAGCAATTACCCAGTTAATTAATTATAGCAATGAGTGAAAAGAAAGAGTTTGAATTAGAAAGAATGTCACGTGGTGGGAAAAGCATTTTAAACAGAAAGATTAGTATGTGCAAAGGCCCTGAGACAAGAAGCAGTTCAACTTATTGAAGGAATTGGAAAAAGGCCAGTAGAGCTGGAGAGTAATGAATAAAAGAGAAAAAGGGGAAGCTCCAAGTAGTGAGCGTGAGCAGACCGTGCAGAACTTTGTAACCATAGTAGGAATTTTAACTTGATCCTAGGGGCAGAGAAATTACCTTTTCCAAAGCTTTATTTCTCTTCTAATATATGCATTTACAGCTATACATTTCCCTAGAAACACAGCTTTAACTACTTCCTACACGATTTGATGTATTGTATTTTTAGTATAAATCAGTTAAAATTTTTCCAGTTTTCTGATTTCTTCTTTACTCATGGGTTACTTTAGAGTATATTGTTTAATTCCACACATTTAGGAATTTTCTAGTTACCTTTTTTATAATTGGTTTCTGTTTAATTCCTCTATGATTAGAAAACATACTCTAAATTCTTTGACAGTTTTTGAAACTTGATTTATGATCCAATATATGATGTGCTTTGGTAAACTGTCCATGTGCATTTAAAAAGAATGTGTATTCTTTCAGTAGATGTAGTGTTCTGTATTGTCAATTAGGTTAAGTTGATTAGTCATGTTCAAATTTTCAATATTTTTAATGATTTACAGATTTGTTATTTTTTTCTGACACTTCATTTCTGACTACAGGTTGTTTTTATTTATTTATTTATTTATTTTTACTTTTCTCTCTCTCTCTCTTTTTTTTTTTTTTTTTTTTGTTACAAGGTATTAAGATTTCACCTGGGCTGCAGTGCAGTGCAATTATTATATTTCAATGCACCCACAACATCAAGTACTCAAGAGATTTTCCTGCCTCAGCCTCTTGAGTAGCTAGGACCACAGGTGCACCACCACACTCAGCTAGCTTTTAAAATTTTTAGTAGAGAAAGAGTTTCACTATGTTGTCCAGGCTGGTCTTGAACTCCTGGCTTATACTATCCTCCTGCTCCATCTCCCAAAGTGCTGGGATTATAGGCAGGAGCCACTGCATGTGGCTGGCCTTCATTATTTTTTTTTAGTGTATCTTTTCTGATAAAAGCTCTATTTTTAATTGTATGAAAATACCTTTTTCCACCTTCATTTTGAAAAATATAACAGTCATTCATTAAGCTCTTTGAAGATACCCTTACATTCTCCTTTGATTTTTTCCTTGAGAAATCGGTGGATGATATTGCTGTCATTCCTTTACTTCTTTTTTCTCTGTTTTTAAGATTTTCTGTCTTTGGTTTTGCTAAGCCATGCCTAGTTATATATTTTCTTAATTTTTGGGGGGTCTTGAAGTTTGACATGCTTTTCTCAGTTTTGGAAATCTCTGACCATTATCCCTTTGGATAACACTCTCCCCTATTTTATCTTTCTTCTTTTCTGAAGTTTGTTACATGTATTACTGTCTCATATGTCTCTTGTTCTTTTTTCTGTTTTTCCTCATTTTTAAAAAAATTCCCATGCTGTAGTTGGAGTTCTCCCTATTGGTCTTTTAGATCATTGATCCTCTTCATTGTGTCAAGTGTGCCTTAAATCTATTGCATTCAGTATTTCTGTTATTGAATTTTTTTAATTCTAAAAGTTCCATTTGCTTTGCTTTTTTTTTTTTTAAGATTCCCAGTCTCTAAATTCTACCTTTTTCTCTCTATTTTCTTGATCATATTAGTTACAGTTATTTTAAAGTCATCTGAGGGTCTATTTCTGTTACCTTTTTTATTTCTTGTGGTCCTGTTTATTTATATATTTGATAATTCTTGATTGAGTACCAGAAATTGTTTGGAAAGATGACACAGGTCATCTGTGATATGACTTTCCCCAGAAATACCTAGAGATGTGGCTTTCCAGGGTCCCTCTTTGTTAGTGAGCTTAAACCACTAGTTTTGTTTTCTCGGCTCTGTGAGACTTTTGAAAATTCCACTCTTTCAGTGGCCTTTTTTTAGTTAGCTTCTTAGCTTCTTGCCTGAATAGCTGAAGAATTTGACAAATGTTTTAAAAGAAGAAAACCACTGATTACTGTCTCACTGCTGTGTTGCTGTGTAGCATCCTTCTCTCTGGAATCCTGGCTCCCTAAGTCCTAGCTGCCCGTGCAGCCTCCACAGGAGTATTGCCTCCCTGTTGTCCTGTGAGACTGCCTAGAGCCTCCACAGCTTTTCTTGCCTTTCAGCTGAAGCTATTTGCTTGACATTCAGCCTGTCTTCCTGAAGCAAGAATTGGCAGAAATTTTAAGGGGAAAAGTGGCTCTAAGAACAAACACTCACCTCTCCACAGTTCCCTTCCCTTCATAATCTTGGATCTCAAGTTCTAGTTGTGTTGGTCCTTAGATGCCTTCAGACAGACTTTTTGTACTCCAACTTAATTCTTTTTCCTCCCTCAGGAGAGAAGATAGGCCTTTCACAAGCTGCTCCATTGTAGCTGGAAGCAGAGGTCCTAACTTAGTTTTTGAGGAATGACTAGAGTTTACCAAGCAGTAAAGGGTCACCCCAGGTAAAGGAAACAGTAAAATCCTAAAGCCAGACCCTATTCATTTTAGCAGCAGGAGGCATTGAAGACACAGGCAACTCTCCCAGCTTGTCTTGGGACACCAGCCTGTACCGAGGCCTGGATCAAGGCCAGCGTATGTCAAGATCTCAGAAGATTCCTGCCTCAGGGCCAAGAGGGGGCTCTCCACCGAAGAGGAGTGTTGATGGCAAGGCTGACAGTCACAGGCTAGGGCCTCTTGTTTTGGAAGAATCCTATTGTTAAGATAGAAGTGAGTATTCAAAGTGTGTATGTACAGCCCTACCCACCCACCTCACAGCAGCACAGAAGGCAGAATTGTTCAGATTTTCTGAAGGAAGAGATTAAGACCCCAGGGAATCTCATGCATTTATTGTGTCACATCTATTTTTTATGACAACCTTCAGTCCACTTTCTGTGGGATTCATTCAGCATCTATCTTGGCTTCTTCTTGTAAGGAAACTTGTACAGTCCTCCCTGGCCCCACAGAGAGCCAGCCCTCAAAGCAGTTACAACAATTGAGTTGAAGGAAGAAGGTTATTAACTATTTCCTGAAACTGAGCCATTGTGCTCCAAGGACTTTGATCCAGAGAGGCCTGATTAATGTGGATGTGCAGCCTTGGGACTTGCTAGAGCAGAGCTGTTGTTGTGTGCTTTCACCTGCACTTGGAAGACAGGACTTGGTAAACTCTGGGAGGCTTTGGGACCCACCTGAGAGCATGCATTGTTTCTAGGCACCTCAGCTTCCCCAGTTTGCATTTATTTAGTGAGCTAATGACAGATGACCTATTAAGATAGTGGTCAGTTATTTGAACCCCAAAGAAAATGGCATTCTAAACATTTTTTAAATCCAGATAGCATTCATCTTAGCCTGAATTCAAAAGATGTTACTATATCTCACTTCCCTGTAGATAACCTTAGATGACTTTTCAAAGGAAATGTTTTCTATGCAGAAATTTACTGACATGTACAGCTTAAACTGATGGACCCTGCTCTTTGAGAAGTTAACAATCAAAACCTATTTAATACATTCATCTAACACATCAAAATTTAAATTCTTATTTTAAAAACACTTACTGAACATCATCACGTGCCAGCAACTGTGCTTGGCACGTGTACTGTACCCTGTTCCCCATCTTTACAAGAAGCTCAGGTGACAGATGCCATTATTATTCCTATTCTGCAGATGTGGAAATGAAGGTAAGTTCACTGACCTCTCAGACTAAGTTTCCTGATCTGTGAAACAGGGATGATGGTGCTGCCTACTTCTGTCAGGTTGTTATGCAGACCAGATGTGATCCACATCTGCTTACAGACACACCCCAGGGAGAGGCAGGTGGGATTTGAGCCCAGGCGTGGGTGAGTCTCACCTTGCTCTTTTCTGCTGTACTGAGGTATGTATCTCTCAGAATGTACAGGATGAGGGTATTCAGCTGCTTGCTGCTTACCTGGCTGTTTGGCTGCCCCGGTGCTGGCTGTGCCCTCCCCTGAATTCCAGCCTACCACATGTGTGTGTGTCCACGCACACTTGTCTCCTAAGCTGTGGCATCTTGTGTAGACATTTACTCTCATGCTAGTGCTTACAGACTTCTGCCACCTTTGAAACAAGGGAAGCAAAGATACATGCAGAGAGAGTCGACCAACAGTAATTGGTGTTTATGTAGCATGTGGGAATGGGAAGTCAAAAGACGCTGGGTGACAGTTTTCTCTCAGGACTACACCCCGGCTGGTTCTGTTGCTGGTGGCGTTGTGGGTATGATAAAGAGGCTGCCTCCATCCTGTGCCCAGCAGATGTCACACATGGATCCCAGCGGCCTGCTGAACCTGGATGGGGCCTTGAGATCCTTCTCGCCACTGTGCTGTAGCAGCCGGTCTCAGCCACGTGGGGTTGGCATCCAAGGTGAAACCCATTTGACACCCCTGGGCCAGATGAGTTCTAAATATAGAGTTTTCAGTTCTGAATCTCTGTTCTCAGTCTCTGATTTCAGAACACAGAGTCTGTCAAGCTGCTTGTCTTTGTATATCCTACTTTCTGTCTAGAATGACCTCCCTTTCTTTTACTGATTATACTAACTGTTTAAAATCCAACTTAAGCATCTTTTTCTGCTGACTGTTTGTCTTACCCAGAGGTCAATCTAATATCTTATTTATCTCTGTATCCCCACCATTCCAGCCATGATGGATGTTCCCCAAGTCAGTGTCAGATGGGTGGATGAAGTGACACCCACTGTGGGATTTGAAAATAAGCAGTTGACTGTTTAAGCACCTACTCATGCTGCAGGGCTCTGTCTGGATCAAGGCCTTGAACAGGGACAGGGCCTCACCTCATTTGAGACAGGGCCTTGTGCGAGGCAGGAGCCCCACACAGGGCAGAGACTCTCGGTGACCGAGGGTGCAGATCTTAGCAGTGCTAGCTGATGTGTGGCCTGGGTCAGATGACATAAATGCTGAGACGCACTTCCCATACTTCTGAAGGTTGTTTGGAGGACATCATGAGGTAATTTGTTAAGCCTCTAGGAAAGTTTCAGGTACATAAGCACTCGATAAATGGTAGGTGTTGTTACACAGAAACATTTTAGTGAGAGATTGGAGTATAATAGCGAAAAGAGGGCACATTCCTAGGTGCATAGAGTATATCAGTAACTGAACCTAGAGCCAGGAAGGAAAGGGACACCTAGGACTCAGTAGCTCTCGTTATGTGCCCCAGAGAGACGCTTACCTGTGTGCACCAGCAGCCATGGGCACAAGGGGCGCTGTGGTCCTTATTTTGAGTGTATAGATCGGAAGCAGCCTCACTACCTAGTGACAGGCGATGCGTAACACAATTCCCCCAACCCTGGAGCTCCAGGTGGCAGCTACAGCGTGCGCTGTGCACGCTGGCTCCCAAAGGCACTGGAGACCTCTGGTTGGGGAAAAAGTGAATTGTAATTCACAATACATGTGTACAGTTGACACACATATGGTAGCACCCTCTCTGTTCTGTAGACATGTGTATATTTATGTGATACAGACAAAAAGTCTGAAAAAGTATGTTCCTGATGGGAGATAATAGTTACCTCTGGTTAGTTTGGAGAAGTTCAGGATTATGAAAAAGGTCAACAAGGACTGTAGCTTTATCTGAAATGTTGTTTATTTAAATACATATATATATATATATATATATATATATATATATATATATATATATTCTCTCTGTCACACACACACACATACACACACACACACATAAAGCTTGTATAATTACAAATTAATAAGACTACAAACACAACCACAAGGAAAGGAACAATAATGACTTGGGCCAGGGGTGAGGGAGGTTCCCAGTGCAATGGGACATCAGTTCCCCAAGCTGAGAGTGACCACAAGAGACAGGTGCTGCACCCAGAGCTGGGTTCCTGGTTGTGCGAGTGGGAGAGATTGGGAGTGCACTGTTTGCCAGTTGGGGCTTGGCTTCTGACCTCCTGAGGTGTATGAGGCAATCTCCTTTCCTCCTGAACTCGAGCTGTGGTTTTGAAATGTCCTTTAACTGAGGACCTGGTGCTCAAAAGAAATTATTTGTGGACATGTGAACACCTGAGGCACAGATGAGCTGAGATTCTGGGTGAAGCCAAAATGGCCAGGCCTGGAGGGCCTTTCCTCCACAGACATGCTGAAGATCTTAGGTCAGAAGCCCGTAGCCAGGAGCTGAGGTCTCAGGAAAGATGGGTGCCTTTCCTTCCAGGCCTCCATCACCTGGCTTTCATTCAGGCCTGGCTCTCTTACTTGCTCAGGAGCTGCTGGTCAGGTTTTTTGCATCTATCATTTCACGTGTTAGTGGGAAGTAATGAGAGATGAAGCTTACAGTAGTCGGTTTAGCTATTTTGCTGTCAGGTGTATCTAAAGGCTCCATCAGGAATGAAGTTGAACCTTTATTGGAATAAATGAAACTTAGGAATTAGGCAGTGGTTTTCTGTTCCCCATTCTGTCCTGTCACCATGAATAATCAAGGGCTGGGCGCCTGGCACTCCATTTGATACTGTGCAGTGTGGGCAGGCGGTAGACAGATTGGAGAGGCTCCAGAAGGAGAGACCAATGGTTAAAGGGTTGAAAAGGTAAAACACACAGTTTGGGCCCCCAGGAAAGGAGAAGGCTGACCAGAGAGTGGAATTTTCTTCCTCTGAGAAGGAAACATTATCTGAATATTATCAGGTCTAGAGCCTTGGACTGCAGCTATGAAAACTTAAATCAGATCTAGCAAAGAACTTCCTGACTTGCAATGAGACATTATAATGTGATAACTGTGTAAATGTTGAAGAAAAACCAGCAACGTCACTCTGTACTAGCACCAGGAATGTGGTATACAGCCAGCCCTCTTCCTCGTCTGACCATGGGCAACAGAGGGCCACGTGCTCTGCATCGACGTCAGTGTTCTGCCTCTGTCCCCTGGCTGGCTGACAGGCAGGCAGCCACCATGCTTCTCCTAGGAAGTATCCTAGTGGCTTTCTCTTGGACCCTGCTTAGAGCATGGAGGCCTTCCCCCTTTTAATAGTTTACTCCCGGAACACCTGCTCCAGCACTGGGGGCCACCATCCACAGAAGGGAGCCACCGACGGCCTGAAGTGTATTTGCCACATAACCTTCTTCTCCCTTATTTTTTTAAAATAATCATTTCTCCTTAAAAACAGGATTAAATGATGGTGATCTAGAACTTAACCTCTGATTCCGTCCAGTCAGCCTTTCCTGAGGCTGGCTCAGTGTCAGGCTCTGTGCCAGGTAGGATGTGTAATGACAGACAAGACCATCCTGGAGGCCCTTGCCTCCACTGCAGAGCACAGATGCACTCCCAGCCACCACGCTTGCAATGTCCTCACCTCCCCACTCAGCACTCTTGTTCCTCTAGGCTTGGCTCAAATGTGTCTTTCTTTATAAAAATAAAAGGTTCTCTAAAATTCTCCTGGCCCACCCAAGACAGTGTTAGCTCCGCCCTCTTTGCTGCCCCCAGAGAACCTGGGAGGCCCAGGGAAAATACCTGGCTGCCACTTGTACGTCTGTTTTGTACTCACCTGTTCAGGCGCTGCATTTTGTTAGACTATAGACTCTTTGCGGGCAGGAATCTTGTGTTATTCATCTTTATATCCTTGGGGTCTAATACTTATGAAGTTAGGGTATACTGAACAGAGGAAGAAACCCCCTGTGACAAACAGTGAATGCCACAGCTGTGCATGAGGAAAGCACTCCCACAGCAGAGAGGATGGCAGGACTAGCTTTGCCTGAGCAGTGAGGCTTCAGAGGTGAACTGACCTTGTGCTGAGCCAAGGTGAAGTGGACCAGGGCAGGCTCTGCGGCCAGGGGTCAGTGTGAGTGGAGACTCAGGTGGGCCTCTCTTCCTGGAGTATTAGAGGAAGGACAGGGACCAGGCAGGCTGGTCAAGAAGCAGACATCCAAGAGGGTAGAGACGAGGCTGGTGGGACAGGGTGGTTCTGATGTGAAGAACCTTTGATGCATTCTAAAGAATTTGAGATTCATCCTCAGGCAGTGGCAAGTCATAAAAAAGCTTTTAAGCAGGGAACTGATATGATTGAATTTGTGTTTTAGAAAGAGATCTGGCAGCATTTGGGAGAACCAAGCAGTAATGATGTTGAGAACAGAAACAAGGGCTCCCTGAAACGCTGCCAGCCAGGAATGACTCACCCATTCCACAGATACACACTGAGTGCCTCCCATGCCGGTGCAGTTCTGGGAATACAGCTATGAACCGGCAGGAGGCTTCCTGCTCTCAGGGCAGAGAGACAAATGGTCAGCAACAAAATAAGATTATTTTATACAAAGTACTATGAAGCGGGAACAGTTGGGTAATGTGAGAGAGGATGGCCAGGACTTTGTCGGTCTGAGGATCAGGATGCTGTCTGACATTCAAGCAGAACTGAGTGCTGAGGAGGAACTGGGCAGATACCTGCCTACTGTGAGACTCTGGCCTAGCAGCAGCTGTGACCGAGAGGAGGGCTGGGCCCGGAGGGAGGTGGCTGGGGAGCCAGCAAGGGCAGGGCAGCAGGGCATGGGGCATCTGCTGAGCATGAGTGCCAGGAGTGTTCATCTGCTGCCCACTGCCAGGGCTTTGTGCAGAGCAAGGGCCCCGTAACTGTTCCAGTGCCCAAACGAGAGGGCACAGGAAGCTGTCTGGGGAACAGTGGACTCAGCAGTCCTGTTTGGTTCTAAGTGCTGGAGCATATGTAGAGGGTGTCTCGTCCAGCCAGCTCTGAAAGTGGCAGCTGCAGGCTTAAAGGGAAGGGCAGCCTCACTGTGCACAGGCTTTAGCCCAGTGCCTTCTGAGTGCTCAGAGATCCATGACTCAAAAAACTGGGCTTAGAGACGAGAATTTGTTAATCCCCTCCCCTCGACTGAGATGAAAATGGCATTTCATTCCCAGCTCTATTAATGGACTCACTTCCGGAATAAAGCCAGTGTCCCCAAAGGCAGTGGCTGGGGCTCTTCTCCTTTTTGTCAGTTTTGTTTTCTTTTGAGTGTTACATTTAGATTAGCTTCTGGGGGGATTAAATGTTATTACAGTTAAGGAATCTCTTTTCTTTTTTTAATCAGTAGAGAGGTTACCGCTTAGCATCATTGCTGTTAGATTTATTTTCTTAAGTCCTGCAGCCTCCCCTGTTCCTAGTCTTAAGAGAAAGCTTTGCATTGGTTGTATCTGGTTATCTGCGCCTTGGGGGAGCAGACCTCGTCACAGGCAGCGCTTTTCCATTCAGCAAGGCAGAGCAGACGCACCCCTGCAAGGTGCCCCACGTGATACTGCACACACTGCTTCTGAGGACACAGCCCTGGGGGCGGGGGGCAGGAAGTTGTTCATTGGTAAAGCGTTCCCCTCAGATCTGACCATGGTAGACCATAGTACTCAACCCAGGGAAGTTGCAGTGACTCCAGGCTGCACTGACTTCCGTGAGAGCCCACCAGAGGGACTGCCGTGGCGGAGGCTGGCGGGACCTGTCTCCTGGCATCTGGTTCTTATTGGACTAGGGTGGATGTTACAGAAAGACTGATTTCTTCTGTGGCATTGTGTAAAAGCATATCCATCTTAACAGACCTTGAAGTTTAGAGGTTTAGAGACGGGTATCAGGTGATTGTGTTTCAGGATCTAATAGCCTCTAGACCACGGGAAGAAAGTCCACACTGGGGGCTGCTTGGGGTCTCCACCCACCACTATCACAGAGCCCTCTGTGTTTCTGCACATGCCAGCCAGGAGAGCCAAGCCTGAGTTCACCTTCAGAGGAATTGTGTTCCCAGTGCAGGCTGGCCACACGTGACCCATGGCACTCCATTTATACCTGCATCATGGTGGCAGCTCCAAGCTAGAGTAAAGCCCTGTGAGACCTAGCTTGCCTGTGGCTCTTGGTCACTGGTTTTGTTTCTGGTGTAGCCAGATCCAGGAGAGTCAAGTCCAGGATTCTGAGACTTCTTTGTGAAGTCCAGTCTCCCTGGGAAATGGGGCTCTCTGTCTACACTGAGCCATAGTTTCTGAGAAAACACTACTTCCACTGACCTCATTCTCACTGTCCCCACCACCACGTACACAGATGAGGTCCTGAGTAACTGACTGGTGGCATGCCTGAAACTGCAGGCCCTGTAGCTTGATGAACCCTCAGAGTCATCTAATCCAGTTAGATACAGGTTGGGGTCATTCATGTGTGGTCACTCTGGGAACTCTACCCCCTCTGCTGGAACAAGTTCCATTGCCAGTGCCCATCGTCACGCCTACCATTTCTTCTCTGTACAGCCCTGGCTGTTAGAAAAGAGTGCTCTCTGATGGAAAACAGTTCAGGGCTAGCTCTTGGGAGCTTCCTTGTTCTGCCCCCTGAGGCTTTATAGAGCACAGCAAAAGTGCCTATGCATGCAACTGGGCAGATATCTGAAGATAACTTTTATGTCCCCTATGTCTTCCTTTTGCTTCAGCTTTATCCCTCTCTAAGTCATCTAATGAAGTACACACCTGGCTTGGAGTCCCTGTCTCCTCTCCCTCTGCTCTCTTTTAGAATTGAGCTCTGGGGAGCCAGAGCAGATAAGCAGCCAAAATGCAATGCGGGCATCACCTCCCTTGTCTGGTGGCTGAGCTCTATCAGCAGCACACACACTGGGTTGCAGCTCTGAACTCGCTGTGTTGTCCTCTGTCTCCTTGGCTGGGCCCACTAACTATTCATAGAAAGCTTCCTGTGAACTCGCTTCCCTGCATGGCTACTGAGTGCCCTATTTGGGCTTAAGTACAGACCTTATATTTATTCTGAGTAAACTTCATTCTGATAGATTTAGTTCAGCCCGTAGACTGATTATTTGAATATGCAGATTCTGTCATCCCTCCGTCATCCCTCCCCCATCCCCCTCCCCCGCTTTTTTTTTTTTTTTGGAGATAGGGTCTTGCTGTGTCACCCAGGATGGAGTACAGTAGCACAATCTTGGCTCACTGTAACCTCTACCTCCAAGTTCAAGAGAGTCTCCTGCCCAGCCTCCTAAGTAGCTGGTATTACAGGCACCTGCCACCATGCCTGGCTAATTTTTGTATTTTTAATAGAGACAGGGTTTCACCATTTTGGCCAGGCCAGTCTCACTTACTGACCTCAAATGATCCACCTGCCTAGGCCTCCCAAACTGCTAGGATTACAGGCATGAACCACCACATCCAGCCCCTCCCAACTCTTTTATATAAACCTGCTAAGTATGCCTTCCCCAACTAAGTCATGATGAAAATGTTAAGTTGTACAAGACTGAGGACCTCCGTTCAAGCTGACCTCATCCATCTGGCTACAGTGATCCATCTAGCTCCTAACATACATCCTTGGATATCCAACCCATGTTATTTCTTTCCTACTAGGCTGGATCATGAAGGATCCTCTCTAATGATGCAGGAAGTGTCTGGGGCTGTCAGGCTGCTGCATGCCCCTAGTCTCCTAGCCAGGATCCCTGTTAAAAGGGAAGAGGAGGGAATGTGGTTTGACGTGTTTCCAACACTTCTCTTCCTAGTGATCACCTCTTCCTTTTGCAAGCACTCCAAACCAGCCTCTTTATGAAACCATTCTACACTCCTACTTGGGTTCTGCCTTCATTTGATGGAATGTACCCTTTTGAAAATCATGACATTAAAGGTTGTTCCTTTCTAGTTTTCCTGTGTTTCCCATTCTCAAGAATTCTGTAAAGGTGACCCACAGTAGTTTGGTGGTCCAGCCTTAGTTCTCTTGGTGTTCCTGGGCACAGTGGAGTGGACTGAGAAGGCAGCAGTCATGGGAAGTAGCTTGGTTCTCTCTGGTCGTCTTCCCTTCCACAAAGACCTTCCACACTCTCTTACTTCCTTATTAGCATTGTCTATCTTCTGGAAGGTGGCCAGGTAGAAATAGAACACATGGGCTTTGGAGCAGAAACCCTCAAGTCAAATCCTGGCTGTGCCTCTCACTTGTTGCATGGTGCTTGGTTGGTAACTCGCTCTAAGCCTGTTTTCTCCTCGGTGAAAGGGGCGAGCCATACATTGCTCACAGGACCGTTGTGAGAGCTGAGTAAGGAAACCTCTGTCCATCCCTACCCTTCCCCTTCTCTCTTCGAAGTCCAAAGCTCTATCTCTTTTAGAAGCTAATTAAGAGGGGCTGTTTCAGCATCCATTCTAGCTCAACCACACCCACCATGTGCCGCCTCCCATCTGTTCCTGTCTGCCAAAGGCCCCCAGCCTGGAGTGTCTACAGTGAGGTCTTCCTGTCCGACTGCACTCCCTACTGCTGCCCAGACTGGAAGCCCTATCATCAGGAAGCCCTGGGGTGGCAGGCTGTCTTCCTGCTCTGTGGGGACAGGTCTTGGTGGAACAGGGCACGGAGGGAAACACAAGGCTTTGCTTCCCATGGCCACTGCCCAGTACCCAAAGCCCTGACTGTCCACACCCCTGTGGACCCTGCCCACCTGCCTTCCCATGGAAAGACAGTTGAGGCCTTTGTGGAGTCAGCCTGAGGTTTCCCAGGGACCAGGGGCAGGGAGTGCCCTTTTTGCTTATGCTGGTTTTGTTGAGGTATAGCATATGGAGGTGGAATTCACAACAGACCTTTCACAGCCTGGGCCCAGCACAGGCTGCAGGACACGCTTCTGGGCTGCCTGCTTCTGCAGAGCCGACCCAGCCTCATCTGCCAGTCCCTGGTTTTGGTGAGGCTGCTGCAGGGAGGCCTGCTCCCTGTTACAGCCCTGTTTACACAGTCTGTGCTCCTCACAGTGTGGCCTGTGCCTGACATGGAGCCCAGGGCAGCTTGAGGAGCTGGTGAACTGTGACTTTGGGCTCTTTCACCTCAGGCAGCTACCTGAGTCTGCCCCCCAGGTCATTTCAGGTAGACCTGTCAAACACTCCCCTTTCTTCTTAACACCCTTGACATGCATAGCCCCCAATTACCCACCTTGGGACCTTTCTAAGCTCCCATCTCAGTCATCTGTTCCAAGCTGATTCCAGTAGAATTGGGATCTAAGTCAATAATGTTTATGCTAAAATACCAGCTTACAGGCTCCTGGTATATTCTGTGCTTGAAAAGAGGGGTTAGCATAAACTGTTCACCACAGAAAGGCTTGTTTTATCTCATCTCACTTAAACCCACCTGGGATGGGAGTCCTCACCCCATTTTTGTGGTGAGCAAGTGAGGCTCAGCTAAGCTGACACGCGTAAGGTTGCTGGGCTGGAAGCAGCAGAGCCAGGATTCCAGGGCTGGCCTTTCTTGTCGTCAGCCAGGCACATAGGTTTCATCCTGCAGGCACCTGAAGTTCAGGATCACTGAGGCAGATGGTTAAGAGCATGGAGTTTCTTAAACATGTGAGATGTGGTACATTCCTCTTGTCTTCCTTTAGAGGAGAGAGGGGCTTCAGAGCCTTCACCATGCCCTTCTGCCTGTAGAGCCTCTCAGTATCCTGATAACACCACGCTCCACAGATCTGCCTGTGCCAGTATGCCGTGACCCTGGTTTTTGGTGGCCTGTAGACCACTTGCCTCAGAGTCATAGAATAGTGTCCCAGGCCCTGCCCCAAGTGAGGCCCTTGGAATCTACCTTGTAAACAAACTCCCAAGTGATTGCTATGAGTCCTGGAGTTTAGATCAACTGCCAAAGTGAATGTATTCCAGCCAGCAAATTAATCACTTCCCCTGGAAATCCCCCCAGGAAAAGCCTCTAAATCCATCCTGACTTCTGAACTGCCTCAAAGAGATATGTTGCTTTTTCCTATAGTGAGGAGGCCTTCTCCCTCCCCATTTCTTCCCAGAGTTAGGGCCCAAAGAACATCATCCTGGGCCTTGAGTCCAGAGAGCCTGCAGTGGGCAACCAGTAGCCCCACAGAGAGCCTGAGCCCTTCTCGCAGGAAAGAGGGCTGTCCTCGTGGCTTGAGGGTTGGTGCTGGCAGTGGCTTCTCAGGCTGGCACATGCCTTCTTGATGCCTTGCTGGCATGGCAGAGTGGCACATGTGCCCAGGGACCAGTTCAGGCTGTCACAAGTAGGCGCACTCAGCGCATGGGTTGAGGAAGGGCCCTTGGAGCCTCCTTGTCCATTTGCTGAGCAGGCCCAGGGCAGGCACGGCTTCTCTGGATGTTACTTAGCAGCAGTCTTGGCAGCTGGGATGAGGGCCCTGGGTTGCCCTGTTTGAAGATTGTTGTTTACTGCTTCTGAAAGGAGCACGGTCCTTGTAGGGTGGGGTGAGGTTCTGGGTGACTGCCGAGGGAGCCTGGGGTCTGGGAGGGAGGGGTGTCCGGAGAGTGAGATCATTCCTGCGCTGTTACTGGACTCATCCACAGTTCTGAAAAGTCACCTCACACTGTGAGCTTCATCTCTTCATCTATGTCATGACGTAGTCGGACCACAGAGTCTCTAAGGCCCTTCTGGAATGGAAGCCCTACCTGCTTCCAGAGGCCCTTCTTCTTGCCCCTCTGAAGCCTGGTACAGCATCCCCCTACACTTAGGCTGTAGGGGTGGTTTATTTCCCCAGGCTTCTCTGGTAGGCTGCGTCCTCAACCCCCATTTCCTACGATTTTCAGGAGTGAGATGAATGACTCAGGAAGCTTTTGGTGGAAAGTTAAATTTCATCTCAATATTCTTGTGTTATCCATTTGCATTGCTATAAAGGAATACCTGAGGCTGGATAATTTATAAAGAAAAGAGGTTTACTTGGCTCATGGTTCTGCAGGCTGTACAGGCTTGAAGCCAGCATCTGCTTAGCTTCTGGGGAGGACTCAGGAAGCTTTCAATTATGGAGGAAGGCAAAGAGGGAGCCGTTGTGTCACATGGCATAAGACAGAGCAAGAGAGATGCCAGGCTCTTTTAAGTAATCAGCTCTCATGTCAACCACCAAAGCAAGAATTCACTCACTACTATGCGGAGGGCACCAAGCCATTCATGAGGGACCCCAGCCCCCATGACCCAGACATCTCTCACCAGACCCACCTCCAACACTGGGGAGTCACATTTCAGCATGAGATTTGGAGACTGAAATATCCAAACCACATCAATTCTTCATACACAATTCATGTTTTTTAAAACTTGTATTAAGGAGCGAGTAAAGTTTTCTTTAGAAAATCTTGCTGTTTTTATTTATATTTAACACACCAGCCAGTGAAAACTGATTGCAGCATCAAAATACCCCTTTCTCCATGCATACTGTGTCTCGCACACATGCATGCATTCACGTGCTCACTTTGCCTGTAGCCAGAAGGTGCTTCATACTCGCTCTGCCTGTAGCCAGAGAGCTTGCTTGTTCTGTGTCGGGATTCTTTTCCCGTCAGTCGCATCAGCACTGAGTATTTCCCTGGGCTCAAGGTCTGAGAACCTGGATTGAGCTCACAGAAGTCAGACCACTGGAGTGCAAACATGGAAAAGCCCCCAGTCCATGTGTAGATGTATTTATTTGCTGCTAGAGAGGATATATTAGGAGCCAAAGACAAACTCCTACAGCAGATTCCTAAAGGAAGTTTGTGCTGTAAAAGATGACTCTGGCTTTCTGGGTTCTTTGAGTTTCACAGAGATAGATGAATTGCCTTCCAGACTTTTCTATGATAACAGTTGTCAGGATGCCCGGGAGTTTTACTTAAGCTAACAAATAATTACCCTTCCCATTAGTTCTACAAACAGGCCCCTAATTAGTGAATTGGCTAATGACAGCTGCCTCTGGGGTCATTAGTCCTGACAGACAGTGCTGGCAATGTTCCGGGCACTGTGTCACTGTCATGAAGTATGTTGTCAGGCTCCACGGGACATCAGGGCTGGGGAGCACTTGGAATGCGCCCCCCCCTTCCTTTTGTGTCATCTCCTGGGTCACATAAATTAACTCCTACTTCAGACAAGTATGGATTCCTAAATATGGATTAAACATGGATTTTTAAAATAAAGGAGGACTAAGGAAATGGTCACATCAATTCTGGACAAGAAAACAGTCTTTATGAAACAGTTCCATTTTAAAGACATGTCTAGTCAGAGTTGAGAATCGTTTTGAAAAGAGCATCTATCTTGCCATTCATTCCAGGGTTTACTTGTGAGCATGGATCACCTGCTGTCTCCAGCCACCTGAGATGCTCAGCCAGTGCCTTTGGAAATGTTTCCACCCTTAATGTCAGGTAGTGGTGAGCAGGATGACAGGGCTGGCATGAGGCAGAGGGCTCAATGTGTCCCAGATGTGGCATTCCCTTTTGAGAGCCTCTCTCCCTCCAGATGAATAGGCATTAAGACCGGCCCCCTTTGTGTCCCTCCTGACCACTTAGGTGATCTTGAAGTGTGGACCCTCCTGGGACACACAGCCTCTCCTGACCAAGCTGAGCCCCAGGATAACTAGTCTGGAAGGCCCAGACTTACGTGATAACCAGGTTAAGTCCCAAGTTGATATTCCAGAGACAAAGACAGCATTGCATGGTTGAAGCACAGAAGAGTTCTGCGGCTGGCGAGTACAGAGTGGGATAGCTATTGTGACAGAAAGGCGCTCTGCACTCAGGTTTTGTTACTGTGCAGATTCCTGCTACATCAGCTCAAAACCACGTGCGGCTTAGTCTAAATGCCTATTTAAGCAAAGGCCAAAAGTCTGTTGAAGATATAAAGGGAAAAATAGTGTTCATAATACAAAGCTTGCAGCTAGTCATGGATGTACAATTTCTACACAGTAAAAGTGAGTAATGAAACTGCATTTAATTGTTCAAAAGTAGCAGAAATGCATCTTGAAGAATTAAGAAAAATTACAAAAAGGTGATTATACAGCGTAGCAAATCTCTAACATGGATTAAACGGAATTGTTTAGGAGATAAAATACCAGCATGAACATACATTTTGAAAGAGGAAAGAACAATGCTGGGTTTAGGTAGGGAGCACTCAGCTTCTGCTTTTGCTTGGGACCGATGTGGCAGGAAGTCATTGGTTCATGGCCCAGGAAATCCATAGATGGAAAGACCTTGGCTGCTCTTATGGAGTGTACATACATACTTGACCTGTGTAAAATGGATTATACAAGACATCCCCAAACCTGACAGGTGCCTGCATCTGGGAAGCCAGCTTATGCTGTGAAGTTCTTAGATCAGATCACCCTTTCCTCTCAGCCAGGGTGAACCTAGGTTTACATCCTCCTGTGACTTCTTAGTCCAGACCCTGGGACAAGTGGCTCAACTGTGCTGACTCTGTTTCCTCATCTGTGTAGAGGGTGGTGATACTGCCCTTGCAGTGTAGAGGGGAGGATAATATGAGCTCATGTTCATAGAATATTAGGCAAGAGCTTGGGTCAGAAATGTTAGTCCTGGGCTGCCACATCCTGTCAACACTGGCCACATATGGCTATTGAAGTGTGGCTTGCCCAAATTGAGATGTGCTGTAAGTGCAAAATACATACTGGATTTCAAAGACTTAGTACCAAAATGAAGTAAAATTTATCCTATAATTTTTTATATTGAGAGAATATTTCCCTATATTTTGTCAAATATATGATGAAAATTAATTTTAACTGTTTCTTCTTACTTTTTTTTTGAGATGGAGTCTCACTCTGTTGCCTAGGCTACAGTGCAGTGGCAGGATCTTGGCTCACTGCAACCCCCACCTCCCCGGTTCAAGTGATTCTTCTACCTCAGCCTCCCAAGTAGCTGGGTTTACAGGTGTGCGCCACCATGCCCAGCTAATTTTTTTATATTTTAGTAGAGACAGAGTTTCACCATGTTGGCCAGGCTGGTCTCAAACTCATGCCTGGCCTCTTTTTACTTTTTTTTTGAAACAGAGTCTTGCTCTGTCACCAGGCTGGAGTGCAGTGACACAATCTTGGCTCACTGCAATCTCCATCTTCCAGGTTCAAGTGATTCTCCTGCCTCAGCCTCCCAAGTAATTGGGATTAGCCTGGCTAATTTTTGTGATTTTAATACAAATGGGGTTTCACCATGTTGGCTAGGATGGTCTCCATCCTGACCTCGTGATCCACTTGCCTTGGCCTCCCAAAGTGCTGGGGTTATAGGTGTGAGCCGCTGCACCCAGCCCACTTTTTACTTATTAATGTGGCTACTAGAAAACTGGTAATTCTATACTTGGCTTGCAGTCTTTTTCTGTTGGACAGCACTGTAGGTCCTTTTCCTTCTTCACCCTGGCCTGCTGCTCCCATCTTAACATCCTTCCACCTCGCATGCAGCCTTACACTGGAGTGATTTATGTCCCTGAGGAATTTGCTCCTCATGTGGGTAGAGAACTGGGGAATGAGTGTTGTTCTGGCATAACGCCCTTTCTTTTCTCCATTTTAAACATGAGGAGCCCATAGTGAAATTAAGTGCCTTTGCCTAGGTCAGAAGCCCTTTGGTAGTCGAGTAGGAACCTAAATCCAAGTGTTCTGGCTCAAGTCCATTGTGATTTCTACCACGCCATACGGCCATTCATTTTACTGGCTGGAGTACAGCAGCATCTAAGCTGGCATTGAGCTTCACTTCCATGCTGACTTAGAGAGGATAAGATTCTGAGGGACCAGGAAGAAGCAGCCTGGGTGGTGAAATGTAGACAGAGATTTGGACGAGAGATGGCGAGTGAGTGTTGGGAGCCAAGCCTGGTGTGTCTCTCAGGACTGTGCCTGTATGGCTTGTCTCAGAGAAGGCTGGGAGAAGATAAGGTGCTGGTCTTGGCCTGTATATGGGCTTTGGAGTCTGATGGGTGACGTGGGCCAAGTCATTCTATCTGCTTAAGCCTCAGGGTCATCATTTGTAAAATAGTTGTGTTTTCTTGCAGAAGTTTTATGAAGATTAAATCCCATGCCTTACAGATGCTCACTGCCTATTCATGGGCTTTCCTGTCTGCATGGATTTGCTCTGTGAGTCAGTGGTCCCTCATCAGAACCTGTCTCAGAGCATGCTGGGTGACTCTGTAGGCTTTCCATTCTTAGGCTGACAACAGCAGGCATGTATTGGTAAGAATCTGAGCAGAATAGAGGCATGTGAGCTTGAGAGGGCTGGAAGGTGTCAGCAGTAGAGATAGTATTACAGGTGAGGATCCTTAGAATCCTGAGGGATGCATTCTCTCTAAGCCACATGACTGAGAAAACAGGGGATCCCCAGGCTGTGCGCAGAGGACAAGCTACAAATTATCTTGCTGTGCAGATGGCCAGCAGCAAGTCACAACCCCAGGAATCCTGAGAAACAGCTCTTCTTATCCAGGTCACTGTACTCATTCTCTTGATTTGTGAGAGTCCACGCTATGACAGAATCCATTTCCATCAGGGAAATTGGCAAGGGGCCATTAGCTTGTGACTGTTGGCCTGGGGACAAGGAGAGGGGAATGGGAGGATGCTTAGCAAGGTGGCCACATCTCTCTGGCACTGCAGCCAGAGCACCTGCTGGAGGGAACAACAGCCTGAGTTCTAGTTCCAGACCCACTGTGTGCTCATTCTGTACCACCCGGCTAGTTACAGAACCTCTCTTCATTGATTTTCTCAGCTGTAAGATGGTGATATGAGAACAAGGCAATGAGCTGGGTATTTAGATGCTGTGGAGTGTGTACGTGACATAGCAAGCAGAGTGCCTGGCACGTAATCAGGATTCAATAAATGGTAGCTGTTCTTATTTATTATTGCTGCCGACTCTGTTAACATCCAGCATCCAGTTTAGACTCTTCCAAATTTCAATTTTTTGGTGCCATCAGCCACATTAAAAGACCCATGCCAATAAGGTTTTAAAATGAAATGCCTCTCATAACAGAGAAAGTCCCAGTAACTATAAGACATTCCAGTGCTTACTCAGGAGAACGTGCTTTCTCCTGGGGCCATGCCCTGGTGGGAAATCACCGCCATTCACAGCAGGAAAGGTGGCCCTGGTAGGCTCCCCCAGAACTGACAGCTGTGTGGCTCCCACAGGTCCCCATGCAGGGGTCTCTCTGTATGCAGGCCGCAAGGGCCCAGGAGGCCACCACTCTGAGAAGCTGTTCCTGCTACTGGCAGCGGTCTTTGCCCTAAGCTCCCTGCATGTTGGGCTTGTGCTTCATTTCGAGTTGACCAGTGCCTGATTCCTTTTGTTATTTGGTACCCTTTTTAGTTCTTCTGTGGACAGAAAGAGCGGTGGAAGGGGCACTTGTATTTATCAGTGTCTTCCTGTGGTTCAGGCAAACCTTGAAGCACTTTGGATAGATTATCTCATTTATTACTCTGTTTTTATAGACAAGTAAATTGTGAGTCAGGAAAGTGAACAGATGTGCCCAAGTCATGGAGCTGGTGAGCAGGAGAGTAAGATTCCAGTTCAAGCCAGCCTGCCTCTAGAATTCACCACTCTGGAGTGTGGCAAGGGAACACAGCTGGGACAGATCAAGCAGTAGGGTTTTGAGTGCCAGGGGATTGGGCTTCATTTTGATGCCTTGGGAAGCCATCAGAAGTGTCTGAGCTTTGAAAAGACATGATCAGGCTGGGCGCAGTGGCTCATGCCTGTAATCCCAGCACTTTGGGAGGCCGAAGCGGGCAGATCATGAGGTCAAGAGATGGTGACCATCCTGGCTAACATGGTGAAACCCCATCTCTACTAAAACACAAAACTTAGCTGGGCGTGGTGGCGCACACTGTAGTCCCAGCTACTTGGGAGACTGAGGCAGGAGAATTACCTGAACCCAAGAGATGGAGGTTGCAGTAAGCCGAGATCACGCCACTGCACTGCAGCCTGGCTTTTGGCGACAGAGTGAGACTGTCTCAAAAAAAAAAAAAAAAAAAAAGACATGACCAGATGTGTATTTTAGGAAGGTAACTCTAGAAGTAGTGAATTACATCTGTTAAGCCACAACTTTCTCATCCTATCCCTCTACAGTTGGTTGTTTTTAAACCCAAGTGCAGGAAATGTTTGTTTCTGATTTAATGTGCATTTCAGCCTATTGTTTCAGGCTGTCTTTTAGCCTGTGTGTGTTTGTGTGTGTGCCTGTGTGTGCACACAGGAGGACACAATACACCAGGGGACATGCGGGACACAGTACACCAGGAGCAAAGAAGAATGTCTTGAGATGGCATCTGCCACACAGCCACTGGCTTTGACACTGACTTGTGACACTGTGGAAAACAGGAATTTTATCTCTCACATACCTCTGCAGACATGGAACAAGATGGGATGCCAAAATAAAATGACTGATTCTTTAACAAACACACCAGAATGTACATGTATTCCATTCACTCCATCTGAGTGAATTGCTTGGGACTTCTATATTTGAATCTTAGTGATAAGGGCATCGTTTATTCTCCCCTTCTCAGTCAACAAATATTCATTGAGTTCCTACGATATGCAGGCATTCCTTCACTTGCATTTCTTGTCCCTCAGGCTTCATCTTCTGTGATGATTAGAAGACGATGTGTGTGTGCATATATATCGTTACCATAAAAAATAGACCTTTTAAATCCCTTCTGGGACTGTGCTTAGTCCTAGAAATCTACGGTACATAGATTCAGTGTCCACACATTGTCTGATTTGCTGTTTACTGTAGCATCTTGAAATGAGGAGGGATCTTCCAGGTTTTTCAAAAGGAAAACCTTTTCTTTTCCTTTTTAGGAAAATCAGAAGACCAGGAGGTGGTGGCAATGGCCTGCTTGCAATTGAGGCAGCTGGTAGAGGGGAGCTGTCCAGATCCAGGAGGGGACCTGGCAGGTGAAAAAGCAGCTGACACAGTTAAGACAGAAGACCTCCACGTCTTCTGATTTATAAAAATGATACATGAATATTGTAAAATGAAATCAAACAATGCAGAAAATACAGAGTTTTTAAAAACCCAGATTCTCTCCCTGCTTCAGTTTGGTGACATCACTCCATGTTCACGGAGCACAGCCACACAGCTGCACATAAATGAGACCATGAGTTTGAGTTCAACACGTGGCTCAGTTTCTGCTCTTTTCCCTCATCCACTTGTCATGCACATTATTTGTGTATCAGTAAATGTAGATTTAGATCTTCATTTTTAATTATCCTATTATTCTTGTATATGGTTATACCAGAATTTATGTAACCAATCACTTATTGATGAATCCTTGGGTGGTTTCCTATATTTTATCAATATAATCAGCACTGTGACAGGCAGCCTTATTTGTGTTTGTGTGCTTATATGTTTAAATTCTTCTAGAGAGAGTTTCTGGGCCAAAGGCTACACACACCAAAAAAAACCATATGCATACATGTTTATATGCTTACATTTTACCTGCTAACCCATCAGAACAGAAATGTACCAATTTTCGCTCCAAAAATGCTAGAGTGGGTTCATTTTCCCAGGACTTCACAAGCACAAGATATCAGCAATATTTTTTCAGAGCATCTTTACTGATATCAAAGGAGAAAAATACCCTCACTTTTAAAACTCCTCATTTTTTCGGGTATTAAGTGAGGGTGAAAACCTTTTCCTATATTATTGGCCATTTGGTTTTCTTTTTTACGAGTTGCTTATTCACAACTTTTCCCATTTTTCTCCTTACTATTCATTTTTAATAGGTCTTTATGTAACGGTCTTGCTAATCTTTTATCATTTTTGTTGTGACTGTTTTCTAGTTAATTTTTTGTTTATTTTTTGCTTTTTGGAAGTTGATCTGGAGATAGGAATCAAATGTGTTTTTGTTGCTCATTTTTTCTGTTTGTAACTTATGTTACAAAGAGCTTTCCTTCCTAAGGAAGGCCTATAATCTTACACACCCATATTTTTAGGAGAAGTACTTCTATGATTTTATTTTCTTCCATTAAATTGTTGTTTCGAATATCCTCCCTAGGATTTACTTAGGAGTAAGATGGACTGAAGTAAAGATCTGCTTTCCTTTTATTTTTTCCAAACAAAGTGTCCTTTGTCCCATTAGCACTGATGTAAAACTTCACCTAATCATATGCTAAATTGCTTCTTACACACTTGAGTCTATTTTTAGACTCTTCTCCAGGCCATTTCTGCATGTTTTAAACATGTTTAAAGCATATTAGGAAGCTACAGTTATTTAAAGTATTGAATATCTGGCTGAACAAGCTCTTCTGCCTTGATGATCTTTTTGCATTTTCTTTTTTGAGATTGAATTTAGACTCACTTTGTCAAACTTCTCCAACACCACTCCCAGCCAGGAAAAGAAAATCTAGATAGACTCTTTTTGGGGGATAAGTGCATCCTTTTAAGTACATTCAGTCCTATCAAATTGCCGTCATTGTTGGTCTATTTTGAAAGAATTTCAAACCATAGAAAGATTCTAAGAACAAACACCACCAAGGATTCCTGCATCTCCTTAAACAAGATTCCCTGACTTTTCACATGTTACAGAATTTGCTTCATCACCTTTTCTCTCTAGATGAAAACACGGTCTTTTTCTGACATGATAACTCCTCATCCCTAAATACTTCCATCCACCATGGATCTCCCAAGAATGCCTCTTCCTTGGTCACCACACACTGCTGCCGGTTAGGAAACCAGCACTGACTCAAGGGGACTGTCGTCCCACAGACCACATGTCACCTGCTACCCTAACGTCGTTGTCTTTTCCTTTCTGATCCAGGAATCTGTCACGCATCATCAGCTCCTTCATACAGAACAGTTCCTTAGTCTTTCCTGTCTCACTTGACGCGGATAGCCTTAAAGAAAGTGCAGGGCTTTCATCCATAGGGAGAGCCCAGTCTGGGTCCACCTGTTGTTTCCTCATGACCAGACCCAAACCATACATTCTTGGCAGGAAGACCCCAAAATTGGTGCTATGTTCATTGAGGTGCATCCCATCGGGAGGCTCAAGAGGCCACCTGTCCTACTGCTAGAGACATTGACCCAGTCCTGGTTACACTACTGTCTCCACGATCTCCCTGCTGTGAAAGTCACCTTTTCTCTTTGTGTTTGGTTAATATTTTGTGGAGAGATACTGCAGTATTATGTCAGTTTCCTGATCCTTGTCTAATTTCCACCAATCAGCCTTAGCTTCCATTGAGAACATTGTGACTATCTGTTTTCATCGTTTCTTCTACGTTTATGAATTGCTATTCTATTAAAGGAGGAGTTTCCCCTTCTGTCTTTAGTTATGTAACTATTCATTTATTTGGTTATGTTAGTAAGGATTCAAGGGCTCACATTTATTCATTGGGCTATAATATATGATTTGTTTTAGTTTTCAAAATGCCGTAGATTTTGCCCTTCAAACTGACTCTCCTTCCTCTTGGCCTGTCTCTTCATTTCTAGCACAAGGTGTTCCAGGGTCATCTTGTCCTTTCTCTGCCCCAGCCCTGGAGTCAGCCGTTTCTCCCAGGAGCCCCATTCCTTCTGTCAGAGGATGCTATTAGAAACCACGCTCTGGGGTCTGGGCTCTGGGTGTGCTGCCTGCTACGGAGGTGTCATTGCTTCTAGGCGCTCGCAGTAGGAGGAGCTGGGAAACACAGATATGTGCACACAGCCTACATGTGTGTGCATGTACCTCCATGGTGCATGCCTGAGGACTCCCGTCTGTCTGTGTGTATAGGGGTACTTCACAAGTTCACAGTGATACTTCAGTTCTAATACCTGGATGCTCTTTGTAGGGCCCTCTCTCTCCTTTTCCACGGGGAGATCTCCCTTCTCATAGAGCAAGAGACTTGGCTGTTTTCTTCAACAGGGTATGTATTTGCTCAATCAGTGAACTTCTGTCTCAGTGTAACCACTCTCTTAACCGTGTTGGCTGCTTTTTCACCTGCCAGGTCCCCTCGCGGATTTGGACAGCTCCCCTCTACCAGCTGCCTCAACTGCAAGCAGGCCATTGCCACCACCTCCTGGTCACACCTCACCACCGCCCCACTCCCTCCGACTTCTGCTGGGAGGGGAAAGGACAATGGAAGGACAAGCCTTTCATTCTTCATTTTTTTGAAAACAACTTGAAATCCTTTTTCAAGTTGTTTTCAAACTGAGACTCGAGGTGACTTTGGGTTGCTGGGAGTTCAGAAATGGGAACAGAGCATGCCTTTGCCACTGCATGGTTGTGGGATGTGTCCATGTTCCCTCTGCCCCGTTTTGCCTCCTCACCTTGAGTCAGGTTGTATCATGTGTCTTACCAGACCCCAGTAGTGGTAGCTGACCCTGCAGTTGTAAGGGAAGTCAGTTCTGGTTCAAAGCTAAGGTGTGGCAGTAGAGATTGAGGCACATTTTCTGGGTGCTTTCTATCCTAAAAACACATGGTCCACAATCCCCCTTTTTTCTGGGTGACATCTGAGGTATGGTGAGAGGTGAGCCCTGGAGGACTCTGTTGGCCTCCTCTAGTGGCCCTGACAGGGTGGCAAGATAGGGCTGTCATAATGAAGGAGGCCCAGTGTCTGAGAGCTCTTCTTTGGAATACCTAGGGTTTACCACGGTGTTCTATGCAGCTCCAGTTTCTGAATGTGCTCGGAGAAGACAGTAGAGGGAGGGGAAAGGGTCATAGACCAGGGCCCAGGTCTTCCGGGAGGCCTATACGAATCTGTTTTTCCTGTTAGGTTATGAGACTCGGGAGCTGTCAGCTGATAAAACACTATCACAACTTAAAAACTGTGAGCTTCACAAAAACTAATTCAGAATGGACCATAGACCTAAATGTAAAACACAAAATGTGAAACTCCCAGAAGATAACGTAGGAGAAAATAGATGTCCTTGGGTTTGATGATGATTCTTAGATATGACACCAAACAGTGCATAATAGGAAGAATTGCTAAGTTGGATCCACTGTGAGGATGGATGAAGGAGGTAGGTTACAGAATTTCCACACACCTGGCAGTAGGCACTAAGCTGTGATCAGGAGCAGGAGGGAGGAGAAGGTGGTAATGTAGGACGCAGTGTGGCTCAGACAGACGCCTGTTCAGCCAGGGGCTGGGCATGTGGCCCAGGGCTTGGCCCACTAGGTTACAAAGGCCCCAGGTCAGACTGCACACATACACATCCAGTGTGTCAGTCAAATCTGGCCTCTGCCCATAGAAGCTGGAAGAAAGTGGAGCCCCAATGACCCTTAATTATTGATGCTCTGCCTACCTCAATTTATTTATAGATGTCTGTTTCCTGCTCGGTATTCTGTGAGGACCTTAGAGAAGAGGTAATAAGCTGTGGTTCCTGGCTTCAGGCACTCCTCTCTAGTGGGGAGACAGCATGCCCCACATGACTGGGTGCAGTCTGCTCGGATAGTTTGTGTCACGGGATCCTCACAGGTGAGCAGGCCAGGGAGACCACAGAGCAGAAGTGACACTGAGTCAGAACGCTTCCTCCCAGTGAGAGGGGACAGAGAGGTGGGGCTGGCGTCCTGTCCACATAGGACTACACACACGCACAGCACCTTTGTGATAGCAGGAAGAAGGGCCGGTGAGCTTCGGGAGAAGTTGTGGTTAGCAGACAGACATGGGAGCAGATTGGAGGAGGAATCGAGAGTGTTCCTGAGATCTGGGCCCTGGTGGCCCAGGTGCGGGGACAGTTGATGACAATCAGGCAGGATGGAGACTTCCCTTCTCCTCAGGGCTGGGGCCTGGAGTGGCCTTAATGCCTCACTATGGAGCTGGCCCTGCCTCTGGGCCTTGTGGCTGTAGATGGGTGAGAGGGGTCCCTGAGGGCAGGGCAGAGGCTTCATTTTTTGTGGGTCTGGTCACCATGGGCACTTAGTAAATAGTTGTCACTTGGAAGGACATTTATTTAGCGTAGGCCTTTACAGGGGTGTTTTAGGCCAGGATGGTCTGTGTCATGGGACCTTCTCCCCAGCCTATAGAAAAGGCTGGGGAGAGGAGGCCAGGTAGGAGGGAGGTGCAGGGCAGCAGAGCAGGCAAGGGCAGCTCTTGTGAGGAAGACTTTGGCTCACAAGAGCTGGCCACGTGGTTGAATGTAGCTGGCCAGGCCTCCGGTTCTGGGAGCCCTGACATTTGGGACCACTGAGGCCAAAGCACAGAGCTGGAAGGGCAGGCCAACGGGGGTGCCATCCTCTTGGGGAGCTTTGGGCCTGAGCACCCATGCCATCACCAGTTGGAACAATCCCTCTAGTTGATGTCAGCAAGGAGCCAGGCTGGAGGGGCAGACTCAAGCAGGGAGTCTTGGGTTGGGGACACTTGATGGGGGAGACTTGGGAGGAGGGAGAGTTGGGAGCAGGGAGACTCGAGGTGGGAGACTCAGGGGAGACTTGGGAGAGGGGAGACTTGAGGGAAGAGACTTGAGGAGTGAGACTCAAAGTGGGAGATTCGAGAGGGGAGACTCAGAGGAGACTTAGGGGGGAAACTTGAAGGGGGAGACTTGGGAAGGGGGAGACTCGAGGGAGAAGACTGGGGGAGACTTGGGAGCTGGGAGACTCTGGGGGAGACTCAGGAGGGGGCCTCGGGGGAGACTTGGGAGGGGAGAGACTCAAGGAGGGAGACTTGGGAAGGGGATACCCAAGTGGGGAGACTCCAGGAGGGAGACTTGGGAGGGAGGGGGCAGATTCAAGAGAGGTGACTGGGGAGGGGGATACTCGGGAGCAGGGAGACTTGAGAGTGGGGAGCCTTGGTGTGGGGGAGACTTGCTGGGGGAGACTTGACTGAGGAGACTCAAGTGGGGAGATTTGAGGCAAGAGACGTGGGAGAGGCTTGATGGGGGAGACTAAAGGGGTAGACTACAGGGGAGACTTGATAGGGGAAGTGAATTTGCCAGAAGTTGAGCAAAAGTTTCCAGGAGAGAGGCGGTGAGGACTCTTAAGATGACAGGGGGTGGGGAACAGGCAGCTGCCCACAGTCTGGAATGCT
This sequence comes from Cheracebus regulus, assembly GCA_963574635.1. Lineage (NCBI taxonomy): Eukaryota > Metazoa > Chordata > Mammalia > Primates > Pitheciidae > Cheracebus > Cheracebus regulus. The sequence goes on from CAUYQU010033346.1 coordinate 35,751, forward strand.
AGGGACCCACCCAGTGCCAGTTGGGTGACAGCTCCCTACTTTGTTGAGGACCCAGTGCTGGGGGAGGTCATATCGTAGGATTGTGCTTGAGAGCCTCTCACAGCCCCACACAGAGCAGGGTTGGGGCAACCCACTGACTTCCCTGTGTCCAGAGGCCATGGCTACAAGAGGCTTCCATGGTGAGTCTCTATTGGCAGAAACAGTGCCAGAAAACTCTTCAGCACAGGCAGGCTGGAAGTCGTCATCCCGCACACCAAAGGCCACCATGACCCTGCCCTTTCCTTCCACCTTGCCGAAGCCCAGAAAGTGCCTGCCTGGCTCCCTCTGACATCTCGTGAATGGGCGCACATCCCCTCTTAAGGAAGGTGTACATTCTTTATTTTTTCCAACAAAGAAACAAAGAGGAATAGCCCTTTCTTCTTCCTGTGTGTGCGTACTCTTGTGTGTGTGAGGGAGAGAGAAGGGATAATCCCAGAGAATCCTGTCACAGGCAGCCTCTGCCTCACTAAGCAGCAGCCAGGAGCCCATTTGTGTCTCAAGCCCTCCTGGGAGAGATGCACCCTCAGGCTCTCTTGCCTGCCTCGGCTCTCAAACAGGCCCCTCTCCCACCTGAGGGACAGGGCAGCTGGAGCCCAGCATCCTGCAGTTGATAGCAATCTGCATGGTGTGTTGATCGATGGCAGAACCTCTGGGTTCCACTTACCCAGGCTGAGTGGCACATCATCAATAGCAGTCAGTTAACCAAGTCCTTAGTAACCAGCTGGTCTCATCAGCGCCTCAGCCCTAGCCACGGGTTAAAGCAGAAACCCCTTCTGAACAGCTAGATTGGACCTGACGAAGATGAATGTCTAATTCACTTGGAATCTCCTTACTGCTGCCTGTAATAAAAAGCCTGCTCCATATATTCACCCCCCCCCCCCCGCTGATGTTTCTCTGAAATTAAATATCAGGAGGACATATAATAGCCCAGTTCCACACCAGGCCAATATTATCAGATTGATGTCAGCAGTGATAATAGGAGAAGGATAAGTTGATGAGATTCCATTTATTAAATAAAGTGAAGAGCGCACACAGAGGATTTGGGACTGCACGTGTGAGCGGGGGCTGGGCGCGCACCGCCGGAGAATCAACGAGGGAGAGAGAACAGCACCTGGGGTCTGGCCCCTAATCCCTCTCCTTTCCCCCTTGGGAGCTGGAGTGCCCACTGGCTTGGGAGCGACTCAGCAACCTACGATGTGTGTGCCCAAGATGGGAAGGTGCCATTCATGCTTCTGCCAGGCCCGCCTCATGGCAGGATGCATCCACTCACTTCCCTTTACTTTCCTTCCCGCCTTGTGTCGATGCTGCAGGGAGCCATGAGTTCGTGTCTTCCTCTCTCACTTTCCTCCCTGTGACTCCTTGACTGGGAGCTTCCTGGCTGCCCATGGGGAGTTGGCAAGCTTCTGCCCCATGCGGAGCCCTGCCTAACGTGTGGTTCGGGGTGACTGTCTTTTGTTTTTCTGAGTACCCTTGGTTGTCTCAGAATGTCTTGACATTTTCTAAAAGCAGAGTGGAACACGTGGTGGTATAGAGAGCAAGAGCTATGGAGCTGAGCACCCTCCATTCTTCCTATCCCGGCTCCTCCCACTGCTCTGTGACAGTGGGCCAGTCACGTGAGCTCCCTGTGACTCACCAGCTCCTCTGCAGAACAGGACGGGAAGGCCCAGCTCACAGGGTTGTTGTGAACTTAGAACACAGGAACCCCTGACAGGCAGAAGTTCCCAGGACCACAGACATCCACTCTCAAGTGAGGCCAAATTTTCTGCCTGTGCTGTTGACCATCAGCTCCCCTCCCACAGCCTGATGCTCATCCCACATCTCTCCCACAGCGGAAGACTTCCTGGGCAGTACCTGGAAGCAGCTTTAGGAACCTGGTCATAAGCTATGGCTCCTTCCCTTTTGTTAGATGGGTTAGGGGGAGTCAGTTCATCTCTAAATAAGATAACATCTTACAGGGGAGGACAGAGATTGGAGACACTGTGTGCACACCCTGGCATGGAGCCTGGCATGTGGTGTGCATTGAAGCATAGCGGCTGTTGCTGATGTGTGCCTGGGCCCAGCCACCATGCCATGGAAAGTGCACGCTGCTCTCAGAAAGCAACCGGTGATGCATTGGTCCCCTGGTCATTCCTGTCCATTCCCGTTCCCCACTCTACTTCTGAGGAATGGGTCCAACCCCTTTGCGGCATATCTCACGACATGCCAGGGTCTGCACACGGTATCTCCAATCTCCATCCTCCCCTGCAAGGTGTTATCCTTTTTTTTTGAGACAAAGTCTCGCTGTGTCTTCCAGGCTGGAGTGCAGTGGCATGATCTCAGCTTACTGCAACCTCCACCTCCTGGGTTCAAGTGATTCTCCTGCCTCAGCCTCCCAAGTAACTGGGATTACAGGCACTCACCATCATGCCTGGCTAATTTGTGTATTTTTAGTAGAGATGGGGTTTCACCATGTTGGCCAGGTGAGGGTCGAGCTCCTGACGTCAAGTGATCCACCCATCTTGGCCTCCCAAAGTGCTGGGATTACAGGCATGAGCCACTGTGCCCAGCATGCACAGGATTTTCATGAATGGGAAGGAAAGGCTGTACAGAGGAATGGCTATGATGTGAAGGAAAGAGCGCACAGAAACTTGTCATGGGTGGAATGGGGCAGCTGCACAGAGTCATACTGTTGTTGGGAAGGGAATGATGCAGAAAGCATTGTTGTTGATGGGAAGGAAAGGTTGCCTGGATTCTTGTTAAGGATTGAAGGGAAGGCTGCATATGTCATAGACGGGAAGGGGAGGTCGCACGGAAGCTTGTCATGGATGAAACCTAATATGATTTGGCTCTGTGTCCCTACCCAAATCTTATCTCGAATTATGATCCCCATGTGTTCAGGGAGGAAGGTGACTGGATCATGGGGACGGTTTCCCCTAGGCTGTTCTCATAATAGTGAGTTCTCATGAGACCTGATGATTTTATAAGGAGCTCTTCCCCTTTCGCCTCTCTCTCTCACCTGTCATAATGTAAAATGTGCCTGCTTTCCCCTCCACCATGATTATAAGTTTCCTGAGACCTCTCCAGCGATGCAGAACTATAAGTCAATTAAACCTATTTTCTTTGTAAATTACCTAGTCTCGGGTAGTTCTTTACATGAGTGTGAAAGCAGACTAATATAAAAATAAATGCTACACAGAATGTTGTCATGCAACTAAGGGAAGACTTCATAGAAGCTTTCCATGGATGGAAGGAAAAGTTGCAAAGAAACTTCTCATGGATTGGAAGGGAGGTTCTCAGAGGTGTGTCATGAGTGGGAAGGGAAGGGTACAGAGGTTATGGATGGAAGGGAAGGTTGCACAGAGACTATGGATAGCAGACCATGATCAGAGAGAAGGAAGAGAGAGGAAGGATTTCCTGGGTCTCCAGCTAGTTATGGGTTCTTCACCAAGTGCACAGCACTCTGGGAAGAAGTGGGAATAAGACCAGGGGCCACTCAGCCACCGGAGACATGGGGTCAGTTCCGTCATCCAGTTGGGGAGGGGCTGGGGACACAGACTACCTTCTCAGGGCACTCAGGCTGGTGGCAGAGTTATACCAACCCTCTGACAATGGCAAGATGACAGATCACAGTGTCAGGGTGCTTGAAGTCACCTGAGGTCCATGGGAGACATAGCAGGCCATTAGGTCTAGGTAAGGTCTAACTAGGCCTGAGATCTGGCCCTGCTTTTCAAATGGTGAACTTGAGCAAGTTACTGTATCACTTGGAGACACAGCAGGGGTTTTTTGGTTTTTGGGTTTTTTCTCTTTTTTTTTTTTAGGGAAAGTTATAGCTTCTACCTTGTAGGGGCCTGCTTGGGATTAAATGAGATAATGCTTAGCACGTTGTGCAGTGAGTTGTGATTTCCCAAGAAATGAGTTTTAGAATTGCCTTGGTGTTTTAGAAATCTGTGGCCTGCATTATGTTCTAAAAGCATCACTCTTGGCTGGAAGTAGAGAGGACCATTGGGAGGCTATTTAATGACAGTGGAGACAAGGGATTGGGTGAGGGCTCTCCTGTAGGCTAGACTTGGGGGGGTGCTCTGTGGGCATGAGGGCTGGAGAAGTTAGGTGCTCTGGGTGTGCAGCTAGACTGGCTGGGTGTTGGTGCTGCTGACACAGCTGAAATTCAGGAGAAGGAGATGCTGGGGTGAAGGCTACTCACGCCTGGTCCCTGTGGGCCTGTGGCCACCTGCTGGGCTACATGGCAGACGGGACAGCAGGTCTTGAGCTGGGCACCATGCTGGTTTGCTGAGGAGACAAGGGCAGGGGCCACAGGCAGAGCTTGCACATAGGCAGAAACCCAGGGTCCAGCAGAGGAGAACCAGAGTGAGCGGCCAGAGAGGCAGTGGGGGCCGGGCAGGTGCCATCAGCTGAGCAGCGAGGCTTGGCATGGGGCCCCAGGGAGTAGGGCACAGGGAGCCCCAGCCAGCACTTCTCTGAGCAAGGAGAAGCCGCTGTGGCCTTTGACTGAGATGGAGGCAAAAGGGGTTCAATTTGAAAAGCTTTTCCAAGTTTAGAGAGATGAATGTGTTTTGGGGATTTTGGGGATGGAGTGAGGGGAATGTAGAAGGTCCAGGAGAGAAGGTCAGTGGAAGAGGCTCACTCAGGCGCAGGGGTTGGGAAGGAACCATGCCAGACCTCTGGACTCTGCTCTGCCTGTGGTCTCAGCAGACTGGGGGCAAGGGGGCGTTCTGGGAGTCAGGCGGTCCTCTGTGACCTGCTCGTCAGGGACCAGGACCCATGTGCCCTGTTGATGGCCATCACACTCTCAGGGCCATCAGGAGGCTGGATGTGGGGTCCTCTGTGGTCCTATTTACTGGACACTGATGATTCCTTCAGGGCCACACTGCGGTGCTGAGCACATCTGGCCAGGCCGTCTTGGGCATCACCTGCCATCCCCTCAACAGCTCTGTGGGGTGGGACCCTCCTCCGCACCTGATGCACCAACCACCCAGTGGAAAGTGACAAAGTGACAAAGCTAGTGCCTTGCCCCAGGTTTGTCTGACCCCAGAACCTGTGTTCTTTCCACTAGACCAAGAGCCCCAGCCTCGGGCGTCTGCCAGCTGCTTGTTGAAGGGACACCATGATTATGCAGATACACTAATACCTTAACATGCCGGAGGAGGAAGCACCACCGCAGCTGGAGGAGGTCTGAACTAGGTCTCAATGTACAGGAAGGGACCCCTTAAGTAAGGTCCCACCCTCCAAGCTGTATGTCTGCAGTTCCACCATCCCAGCGTATCCTCAGCTCTTCTCTGCCAAGGGCCTCCAGTAACCCAGCCTTTCTGCAAGTGCACCTGACCCTGGGCCCTGGCCCCACCTCAGTTTCTTACACTGATAGTTAGGTTGCTATGAGAGCTGCACTTCTTAGCACACACTTCTGTTCGTCTCTGGGCTAAGCAGTGTTACTGTTCCCATTGTACCAATGAGGAACGTAAGAGCCAGTGAGGCGAGTCGACTTCCTGGGCATTGCCTTTGATGCCTGTGAAAATGGACACCCCATACACCAATGCAGGTGGTGTGAACCCCTTCGAAGCCACATGGACCATTAGATCTTCATCCTCCAAGGGAATGTCCTCAAACAAGGGTACAGGACTTATTTCTATCCTTGGCAACTTCGTGGCACGCTTTGGATACCTTTATCTGTGCATGTGAAGAGCAGCTGTTTGCAAGACTGGATGTTTCTGGACATAGGAGTTGTTTTGTATGCATTGTAAACAGGGTCACAGTGTGCCGGGGCCGGGCGGGGTTCAGGGTGAATAGAGTGCACCTACTTTTGTGAACGGCTTCACCCAAGGCCTAGCCCTGCCTTGCTTCAGAGAAAGCTTTTCATTTCCAGAGCTGTGCTCTCCCTGTCTTATCCCATTCAGAGCCTTTTTGTGGACAAATGGGTGAAATTTCTTCCAGCTGACATTTGCCTCCCATTCTGTCGCCTCATATTGTTGTGATAAGTCCCAGCAGAGAGAGGCCGCCACAGTCCCAGAGGCGATATTGGCAAGGAAGGGATAGATTTCACCACGGCCCAGTTTCTCCTGAACTGGGAGCCCACTGGGAGGTTTGCCCTCAAAACGCAGAAGCCCTTGTCCTGGGACCTGAAACCAAAGGAAGAGAAGCTAATGAGGAGGGGACACAGTCAGGCTGGCCATGGGGAGAGAGGCAAATGTGGCTGTGTCTTCCAGCGCATTACCATCCTGCAAAGCCAGTGTCAGCATCTCTGTTGTGCCTCTGTAGAGGGCAGGGCGTGGCAGGTCAGCACTCCAGCTTCATGAGGCTCGGCCGCATGACTCAGCGGGCCATTTAGCCTCTGCCCGTCCTGTCCCTGGCACCTCTTTTCACATAGATCAGTAAGCCTTACAGAGTTACAGCTTAGGACAGCTCTGCCTTTACTGAGCCTGGGGCTCCCCCTGAGCCACTCACCATGACACACAGGTCCCTTTAGTGCCTGCTGACCTCCACGGTGCAGCTATGAACCAGGCTCACCAGGGCCCCATGAGGGCAGGGTGGAGTCCTACTTCAGGGGAGTGCGGCAGAGGCTGTGATGGGAGTCGTGCTCTGGGGTCTCAGACTCTAGAGGGTCAGCACCGTCAGGAAGAGCAGACAACACAGTAAGAACCTGGTATGAGGGGATAGCAGACCCTAGGGAGACTGGCAGTGCCACTGAAGGCACCCACTGCCCTTCAGATTTAACCCTGCCTGGGGAAGGGAGAGCACAGCCTTCCAAGGATGGAGAGCAGGCGAGCAGAATGTGGGTGGGGGGGCTCTGCGATGGAGGCGGAAAGCCAAGATCTGCCCTGTGACTTAAAGGTGCTCCTAAGCAGGTGTCAGAACAGAACTGAAGCCGTACGTGCAGTCCCAGGGAGCGCTTGCCTGAGATGAAATGCCATGAGGCCAGCTGTCCCTCAAGGAAGAAGCAGTGTAAAACACCAACAACTAGACACACCCATGTCACAGTTCTTAAATACAAATGTGGAGCCGTTCTTAAGTACCTGGAGGGAATCGGGGGCTGCCCCAGACACCCCAGCTGTGTTCTTGCCCCAGCTGCCTATGCAACAGCTGACTCAGGCCAGCAAAGCGGGTCTCCAGAGCCGGGCAGAGGACTGCACCTGAGGGGCTCGTCTGCCCTGCATATGCAAGAACGAGAGGTCAATACAGATAAAAGACCCCCTATGCTCTGTCCTCTTCAAGAAATAAGAGGACCCAAAGGCTTGGGACATGCAGCGTAGACATGCGTCAGAATTGTGACCTCAAGGGCAAGGACAGGATGGAATGCAAGGACCCAGGCCAGGACTGGGCTACCAAGGCCTCCCACAGCAGGAATGGGAAGGCACTTTCACCTTTCACATCCTTTATGTCAGCGTGCAAGTGTGTGAAATTGAGTGGGTTGTGCCTGGCCAGCATGGCAGCCACAGGCGGCTGCCCCCACCCCATACTCATCCCTCCCCATCTTTAATTTAGAGACTGCATTTTGTTCATCCCCTGGGGATGAGTCTTGCTGGCCTTAGCTGAACATGGGACATTCACTGCCCCTGGTAGCAATGATGTTAGACATGGTATGTGACCTGGTCCTAGACAGTGAGTGGAGGAGAAACCTGTAGTGGGGTTTGAGGGGAAGATTGTCTTGCCTGATTAGATAAGACAGCAGAGAGGCCTGCTCCTCCGTGCTGCCTTTGACCTCTGCTGCAAAGAGGACTGCGCTGCCGACAGTGGCCTGAGGATGGCACGGATGAGAAGGGAAGGCCAGGCCCGGGTGGCATTGCAGTACAGAGTCAGCAGTACAGAAGTGTCCACCCCCAGGCTTCTGGAGCGAGACAGTTAAATACAGGGCCCTATTCCCAAGCTATCGAGCATCCTGTGCTGGTGGTTTCTAGCTGAGGAACCGGGTTCAAGTTACCGTTATACAATAACAGTGCCAGAGACCCTGGTGGGAGAGCGACTGGCCTGCATGTCTCCCCCATGTGCCTGGAGCCGAGCTGTGGCATGTGTGACAGTGAGCCTTTCTGTTGCTAAGAAACTTGAGGAACAGCTTTCTACCTTTCTACAGCAACTTTTGGTGCCCTCAGCCATGAGTGGTGTTGAATTTGGAAAGGCTGTCAAGTGTTACAGTGGGTCCATCTACAGCTTGGAAGGGTCCTGGCCTAAAACTCCCTTAAGAAAACAAATTGGCAGCAACAGTACAACTAAAGACATATAAATAATTGTGTCCCACTCCTCCACTGTCCAGCTGCATGGCCTTAATTCGCTGAGCCTCAGCTTCTCATTTGTGGGAACAGCATGGTGAACAATAGTGTCTGCTGCCAGCGCTGTGAGGAGCAGCACTGAGCACGTGCAGCAGCCTGAGGACAGCGCCTGGCCGGCATGGAGCACGCGAATGTGCTGCTGTGTGTGTTGGTGTGCAAGTGTGTGAGATCGAGTGTGTGTGCGCCTGGCTGGCATGGAGCGCGCGAATGTGCTGCTGTGTGTGTCGGTGTGTGAGTGTGTGAGATCGAGTGTTTGTGCGCCTGGCCGGCATGGAGTGCGCAAATGTGCTGCTGTGTGTGTCGGTGTGTGAGTGTGTGAGATGGAGTGCATGTGCGCCTGGCCAGCATGGAGTGCGCGAATGTGCTTCTGTGTGTGTCGGTGTGCAAGTGTGTGAGATCGAGTGTGTGTGCGCCTGGCCAGCATGGAGTGCACGAATGTGCTGCTGTGTGTGTTGGTGTGCAAGTGAGATTGAGCGTATGTGCACCTGGCCGACAGGGAGCATGTGAATATGCTGCTGTGTGTGTCATTGTGCAAGTGTGTGAGATCGAGTGTGTGTGTGCTTGGCTGTTGGAGTGTGCAAATGTGCTGTTGTCTGTCTGTGTCAGTATGCGAGTGTATGAGATTGTGTGTGCACCTGTCCAGCAGAGTGCACAAATGTGCTGCTGTCTTTGTCAGTGTGCTAGTGTGTGAGGTTGAGTATGTGTGGAAGGAGACCAGCCAATCGGAAATTACTCCCAGGAGGCTGGGCCGCTGACTGACTTTAGTATCATCTATATTTGCTCTTTTTTTCCCACAGTTTTAGAAAGTGAACTTATTCACTTTTGTGAGTTCTAAAGCTACTTTGAAAAGGAAAGGAAAAAAATAGTAAATTGCCCCTAAAATATTACCGTGGTTACCTCTAAGAAGTGAAAAGAAGAACATTTTTCATTTCTTTAGACATTTCTATAGATTTCATCTTCCTTGTTGCACACATATTAGTTTTAAATCAGCAAAAAAAAGTTACATGGTTACAGCCACGGGTTAACCACAGACACAGGAAAGCCCAGGAAAACAGCTGGCCTGGGTGCAGCAGGAACGGCCACCCTCAGCGCAGCAGGGCAGGTTGTCCCGGGCATATCGGGATGGCTGTCCTGGAGGCGGGCTGCACCATCCTCCTGGGGGCCCTTCAGTGGGAGTCAGCTCATGGGCTTTCCTGCCTCCTGGAGGTGCTCAGGCCCCAGCAAAGGAGCCCGGTGTGGAGCCCCTGACCCACAGCCCGTTTCAGTGTCTGCTGTGTTGTGAGCCCACTGACCACAGGGCTTGACCCCTGCAGCCATCCTCTCATTTTCTAGAATGAGAAAGCACAGTGCTTCTCTCTGAGGGTTAAAAGGATGCTGGTGAGTGTCGGGGGCTTAGCCTAGTGCCTGGCAGGTAGGTGGAGTGAATGTGAATTGTTTTTCTCCGCTGCATGCTGGCACCTGAGCCCCAGGCCTACCTGCTTTTGTCTTCTGCAGGCCCCGCAGGGTGGAGCCCGTCTGCTCAGGGCTGCAGGCCCAGATCCTCCAGTGCTACCGAGATCGCCTGCATGAGGTGCTGCTGTGCTCAGACCTGGTCAAGGCATACCAGCACTGCGTGAGTGCTGCCCACAAGGTAAGGCCTCACCTGCCTCCCAGGTTTCAGGGGCTGTGGGAAGTGGGGGAGGTACCTCTATCTAGCATTGGAGATCTCTGCCTGCCTTTTCCTGCTAGAGTCAGATGCTCCACCCAGAGATCTCTGCATTTGCCAAGGGAGGGATTCTTGGGTCTTCGCTTTCCTCAGTCACCTCCCGGTGCACACCAGCCTGCTTCCAGGAGTGCCTTGCACACCTGGCCCAGGGAGATGATCCCTGTGGTGTTTGCCCTGTTAGGTTGGACCTTCTCAGCCCTCAGCATTTAGGGGTGGGAGTATGGCAGAGGCCTGAGTGCAGAGTAGGGGTCCCAGCAAGAACAGGCCATCTGGAAGTGGAGTGGGAGCAGGTGCAGCCATCAGGGGCTGCCCGTAGCCACCACCCCGCCGCAGTCTGGAGGGGCATGCTGGCTCGGTCTTCCCAGTGCGTGGTCCCAGGTCTCACGAGCTCTCTGGTCGCCCCTCAGTCCAGTGGGACTGCAGTGCGCTCCCAGCTAGCTTCTTACTGTCTTCCTCCCCCACCCCCAACTGCTCCTCTCTATCCTAGATAAATCCTTCCCCTTTCCAGGTCCGGTTACACCTCACCATTGCTTCACCCCAACAGGACAGCTCCAACTTTGGGGAGCGTCATTCACGCTCAGGGCACCTGGCTTAGTCTCCCCGAGGAGTGCGACTTGTTTGTGAAAATGTATGGGAGAAGCAATAGGATGAGGTCTTTCTTCCTACTGAAAAGCCTCTATGGCCTGGTAGGAAATAGGCTGCTTTAGGTACTTGAGGTGGAAAAGGCTGAGGCCAGACACCCTCTGCTCTCCAGCCATGTCCAAGGGGGGATCTCTCCCACTGAACTGAGTGGGGTCCTGCAGCCCTGGGCCTGTGAGAGCTTCCTTGGGCCATGTCCTGCTGACACCCATCTGCCAAGCTGATTGTTCCACCCTGGGCTGGTTACAGCCCCGACCAGCACCGCCTGACCCTTCATGGCCAGAGCACAGCCCAGAGGTAGCTCCGTACAGACTGAGTGGACGCGGGGACTCTGTCAGCATTCCAAGAGAGGGAAGCCCTGGATAGGACAGGTGGCCTCCTCCTCTGTCTCAGACCATGGAAGGTGCTTGCTCTGCTTCCATGTGGGCAGGAGGCGCTGCGACACTGGATAGGCTGGGCCAGACCAGGGCCCTTCACACCGACAAGACACTTAGCTCCCTACGCACCAGCAAGGTGAAGCCCCCAGATCCTTCCCCACATCCTATCAAGGGCAGCTCCAAGTCCTGTTCATCACACACCTAACTCTTCACCGAGGGATCTGCTGCAACCTCTTGGCTTCTTGGCAGGGCCCATCCCTCAGCGGCTAGCCCTAGACTCCATCCTCTCTCCATCCAGCCCCACCTCTGTGGTAGTTTTCAGCCCCTACCCAATACCCCAAAGAGTATTTCTTTATCAAACACACCTCACCAATATATCTTCCTTACACCAAGGCAAAAATGTGATTACCAAGGAAGACAGATTGCATTAAACTCCAGTGTGTTCCCTGAGAGAGACTCTGGGACACTGCCAGGCCTGGCTCCCTCCTTCTCGGCCCTACCCCTGACATGACTAGCAAAATCCAGAGACTGAGTGATGGCAGTGCCAGAGGCCCGTCTGGCTCCCCTTGTGCTGTGTTGGCAGCGTGTGTGCATTTGGGGACAGCATGTTCAACCTGACTCCCTCGGAGCCCCAGCACCCAGCACTCGGGTGGCACCCTGTGTGTGAGATGTGGCAAGTGCTGGAGAAACTCTCACCACCCTTCTCCAGCCTCCACCTCAGAAGGCTGCTGGCAGAGCCAGAGAGCGGGGAGTGAAGGGTCCCTAAGAGGGATTTGCTTCTGGGAGGGGCCGAGTGGTAGGGGACAGAGGCCCACATGGTCAAGGACCTAGGTTGGGGCAGCACTGCTTCTCCCCCCAGGGTCTAGCGTCTGCCCTGGGGCTCCTAGGGCAGCTAGGTGATGCCTAGGCCCCGAGCCTGGTGCCTGCCTATGTGGATGTACAGGGCGTCTCAAATGAGAGCAGGGGCTGTGGGCTCTCCATAGCAGGGCCCTGACTGTGCAGACCCCGGTGTCCCAGCAGACTCCCGCTGAGCTGTGAAAAGCCAGAGAACAGAGGGGATGCCTTGGTGAGGCTGAGCAGAGTTGTAGACTGTTCTATACCCAAGATGCTTGTCAGAAACACTGGACGGGGGCAGGGCTCCTGCCTTCTGAGCCAGCCCAGGGATAGTTGAGGAATAGGGGTGTGTGCTGGTGTCGCTGTCGTGTGGAGTGAGGGCCTGTCTCCTGCTGCTGGGGACTGTGCTGGGCTCCGGGGCACAGAGGTGAAGAGACTCAGTGCTGGGTCTCAAGGTGAGGAGGGAGACTGACTCACAGCTGCTCCCCAGGAAGCGGTTGCTGTCCCAGGGCAGTCTGCATGGAGCCCTGAGGGCATGGGCAGAGTGGGCTGTGACTGAACTCTGACCTGTTCTCTTTGTAGGGCTGAGGAGCAGACATCATTCCCTGTCCTGGCAGTGACTTGGAGCCCTGAAGAAGGGACCAATCATGGGACCACAGCCCACAGAGCCCTGGGCCACAACCACCGTGCCCTGCCATTTCCTGCTGGGCCCTGAGCCTGGGGCTGCCATGTGTTTAGGAAACAAAGTATGCATTACAGTCTGAAAACAAATAAAGCAGACGCCTTTGTTTTCTGTTGTTGACTCACTGGCAACCAGTCACTGCTGCCCACTCTGCGTCCAGCCCTCTGCTGGACACCAGTGAAGCAGAGCTGAGGAAGATGGGCTGTCCCCTTGGGGAGTCCCTGGCCTGGCAAGGGGGATGGCCTGGGAACCCCTAGTTACATCGCAGCAGCAGCAGGCCACTGCAGAAGCAGGGATGAGAAGGAAGTGGGAGCAGGCCTTTCTAGGGATGGCACAGAGGGAAAAAGGCCAGCTTCCTGCTGGGGGCGGGGGCGATGCCACCTGTGCCCAGGGCGGAAGCTGACCAGACGAGGGCAGGGCAGGCTGAAGACCCAGCAGAGTGGACCCCAGGTATGAGGGCAGCAGGCGGTAGAGGAGAGCAAAGGTGAGCAGGGCAGGCGGGTGGTGCGGCTACAGAGGTGGCAGGGCTGGAGTGCACCAGGCTGAGCTGGCACTGTCTCTGAGTGACGTTGCTCCGGCTCTCAGGTGGAAGGTGGTGCCAGGGAGACAGGACTCGGCACTAGGACTGAATGACTGAGTGACAGAAGACGCAGGTGACTTTGAAGTATCTGACTTGAGTGTTGAGGGTTCTCCTTAAATAAGGAATGCAGAGATTGAGGAGGGCAGATGACAAAGTGGGTTTGGGATATGCTCTGCTTGGTTGGTGTCCAAACACTGGCCTTCCAATCCTTGACCTTTGGCCGTGTCCCACAGCCAAGGTGCCCTGACCACACTCAGCCTATGCCATGCCAGCAGTAGAATTTTGGGATGGAGCTTGGGATCCTCTAACTGCTCTGCTGGTGACCTGGGGTTTCCTGATAGAGCCCTTGGGGAGTCCCCATGCCGTGTGGAGCTGAAAGCCTGCAGTCTTGATTCGGGCTTGGCAGCATGAACTTCCCTGCTCGTTCCCAGATTCTTACACTCAGAGCTCAAGGGGTGGGTTGGGGCTTGGGCGTGTCCTGTTGGCTTAGCATACTAGCAGCCAGTCAGACAGCTCTAGGAGACACCCTCTCTAGGAGTCCTAGGTCAGCCTGTGGAAACGCACAGGAGGCTCCGTGCCCGTGTGATCAGCGAGGAGGGATGGGGTGCACAGGGCTCTCCGGCCTGAGCCCTTTGGGGAGGGGCCTACTAAGAGGAGGGTCGAGGGATCACAGGTCCAGCCTATCCACCACGCTGTTGTCACTCCCTCAGAAGCCTTTGGCTTCCCAAGCTTTTTCCAACTTCAGATCTCACAGGAATAACTTTTGGCTGTCCATCTCTTCTCCAGGTGTCAGTTTAGGTGTTAGGGACGCATCTTGGGGTGGGAAACAGGGACTCCCAGGTACACAGACACCTGTGGGCTGGACGCTGCCGGAGCCTGTACCAGCTCGCTCTGTCTGGGTAACAAACCACCCCCAGACCTCGTAGCTTAAAACAACGCCTGCTTTATGTGGCTCATGATTCTGCTGGGTGGAGCCTACGGCCCAGGCCCACTCAGGTCAGCCAACAGACCTGTGACCCTAAATGGCCTCCCATGTCCAGTGGCCAAAGGGGCCATGGTTTCCTCTAAATGGCCCCTCCTCCTCCAGACAAGCTCGGGCTCCAGTCTCAGGTTCCCGCACAGCCAGAGAGCCAGCCTCCAGGGGCAAGCACTTCCTGATCCTCTGCCCGTGGCCCCGGGTCCCTTCATTCCCTGGTAGCCAGTCTGGTCAGATTGCAGTTGGCCTGAGAGGAGTGAAAAGACCCCTTTGGCCTCTGAGCTCCACAAAGCCACCTCCTGCTTTGGGAATAGGGCCAGAACGAGGTTGGCGGTGGCAGTGGCAGGTAGCAGCAACAGCCCTCTCCTGCCTGGGCAGGGCCTGTGCAGAGGCGTCCAGGGACAGAGGCTGGCAGAGCAGCCTCATCAGATGGCACTGTTGCCCACCCATCACTGCATGGTTGACTCAGACCAGGAGCTGACAGGGGTTTGAAGGCCAAAGGTGTGGGAGGTGTGGGGCAGGGGCCAGTAAGGCTCTCCATGGGCTCGTGCAGAATCCAGGGCCCTTCCTGGAGGTCTCCCACTGCCTCTGGCTCCTGGCTGCCTGGGCCTACTTACCCCTCTCCCACCTCCCCATAGTGTCCTTAGCCCTGCCTAGGCTTCCCGAACCCCCAGATCCACACATCTGTCCCTGGATCTTGCTGGATTTTCATAAACTTCCACTTGGTCCTGAAAATAAGACTCACACCTGACCCCTGGCCCGTCTGTCCACTTCTCACCTCCATGTCTGGCTACAGAGCTCATGGCCCATACCTGAGACTGTAGCCTCCTTCTCCTCCTCCAGGCTATGTGCGGGAGCTTCTGCTCTCCTTCCATATTACTCAAGGGTTAAGCCCTGTGTGAGCCCTCCTCCTGGGTGCCCACCCAGCCCCAACACTGGCCTCCAACCCAAAGGCAATACAGTGTGTGCACAGCCTGCCAGCTTCTCAAGACCAGCCTGATGTGGGCTCCCCTTGGCCACCCCTGTGGTCCCTGGTACAGGCAGGTAGAGAGTTGTTTGGGGACCAGGGACTAGTGAATGAATGAGATATAAAGACCATCACTGGCTTCTTCATTGTCTCCAGGCCTGACGGCATCTGCCTGGGGTCCGGGCCTTGGCACCTCCCATAATGGATTCAGGCAGGAGGGGAGCCTGGTGCACACAGGAAAATCCACAGGCTCTGCAGCCCTGGGGGCCTCAGTTTAAATTCTGACCCTGCCTCCTGTTGGCTGCCAAGAAAGGCCAGCAATTCCCTTAGGCCTGAGCCTCAGTTTCTTCTTTACAGAACAACTGAAGCAGTGTCCGTGATTTGTAGGGAATACCTGTGGCCCACTCTGCATCCACCCATCTTCTTTCAGAAATAGCTTGTCAAGTTTTCTGAAGAACCACTCTCCCCAGCTCTATCAACGATTCCTGTTCCCCCCTCCCACCACCTTCACCTCCACACAGGGAGAGGATTCTAGAGAGCAGAGCCAGCAGAGAGACACAACCAAGGGATGGAGAGACTGTGCCTGGTCATTGAGCACCTGGATCCAGCCACACCTGAAGTCAACACAGGCTAGCAAGTTTCCCTTTTTGTTTGAACTGGGTTTTTGTCATTTGGAACAGGACTCCTTCGTGAGAGAGCATTGTTCTGGGAAGCAAATGATCTGCTGTCAGCGCCTGGCTTCCCTTTCCTTTCAGCCAGGTTGAGGTGGCAGGTTGACTCTTCCCAGCCTGGGGAGGGGAGCGCACTGACTGTCCCCTCAGGGCAGCTTCAGAAACTGTCCTGGGCCCAGCTACAGACTCTGCCATAGGGACCATGGGGCAAGACTCAGGAATGGACTTTGTAATTGAGGAGCAGCAGACGTGCTAGTGGCAAAGTCTGAGGCACTGATGTTCAGGGAGATGGGGTAAGGTTTCTGGGATTTCTTCAACCAGACCAGTTGGAAGTGAGGCACCCATACACACCTCACCTGGTGAGCTCCTATGCATCCTTAGGGGCCCAGCTCTGACTTCCACCCCTCTGTGCCCACCCACACCTGCACACCTTTAGGTAGAGGCTGGAGGCTCCTGTGAGTGAGTCCCTACAGTCTTCACCCGAGGAGATGGAGGCCAGAGACTCCAGTGGGTGGGGCCCTACTCCCCAAACTTCAGCACCCCTAAAGGACCAGGGCCTGTTCAACTATTTCTATCAGATTCTCTCTCCCTCATTGTTTTCTGGGGTATTTGGGTTGGGGTGAGGGAGTGAGCTCCTGACTGTGCACATGAGATTGTGCATTCCTCTCCTTGGCTCTCAGTGTCCGTGCGGGGCGACTGTGCGAATGCGTTTGCATTGGTATAAACTGTGTGTCCAGGTACGTAAGTGTGTGTGTATGGGTCTGTATGCACATGTCTATCCTGCATGCAAATCTGTGTGTGCTCATATGTGAGTGCATGGTGTGCCAGCACAGATGTGCAAGCATGTGCATAGCTGTAGGTGTACCTGTCCATCTGCATGTGTTCATGTCTGTGCATGTGTACTTGAGTTTGTGCACAGGCAGCCAGCCATGCTCAGCACCTTCGGATGCTCACGGGCTCTTCCCAGCCTGTATATCAGCTCATTTCTCGACTTCCTCAGAGCCAAATCTTTGCCCATACCCTGCTGGAGACTGTGTGTGTGCTCCCAGAGCCATCTGTAACACTGCATTGGAGTGTGAATGTGTGTGCTCATATGTGTCCCTACATCTCAGTACCTCTGTCTGACTATGTGTGGTAGGTAGGAGGTCAGATCTGAGAGAGCAATGTACAAGTGAGGGGTGTGTCGAGCAGGGTGTGAACCTGGAGGCAGATGCTGTGGGCTCGTGCCCCGGCTGAGTGACCATTACACAGGAATGTTAATACTCATCCCACCGATTGCAGGGGCATCCTTAGTGATGATATTGGTTTTATCATTCAGGGTCTGACCAGGAAGACAGCACCCTTGCTATTGAGCAGGGGGAATTGAATGCAAGGGATTGGTCACAAAAGAGATGGAGGAGCTGGGAATCCAGATGGGATAGTGTGAGAGAGAACTCAGATCAGCACCCGTAGGACCGCCCACCGCCTGGGGCTGCAGAGACGGAAGAGGCAAGATCACCCAGTGGAAGCTGGCACCAGCAGGGCCCCGCGCAGGGAAGCTGGGGCCTCTGAGGAGGCATGGCAGCTGTGAGAGGCCTGCCCGTGGCGGAAGAGGTGGAAATTCCCTGACTTCATTCTGCCCTTAGCTGTAGTTAGTGCCTCCCGTGGCGGGAAGCTGGAGCCGAGGCAGCCGGAAGCTGCTGCTGGCCACCCTCTGCAGTAGAGGAATGGGTCTGAGAAAAAGGCCCAGGAAGGTACCTTAGCGGGACTATGTGGGCTGTGTCAAGTGGGTGTGTGTGTCTGCACATGTGCCTGTGCTCAGGTGAGCCTGTGAGATGTAGCTGGAAAGGCAGGTGTGTGCATGTACCTGTGCACCTTTATTCCTTGTGTCAATAGACAGCCTGCAGAGAATAGTGCCAATAATCAAACTCAGCATTTCTTGGACCTTTACCATGTGCCAGGTACTGTGCTGAGCCTTTTATAAATACTTACTTCGTTAAGGTTTCACACGACCGTATGAAGTAGATACTGCTGTTTCTATCCTCGTTTTATAAATGGGGAAACTGTGGCAGAGAGTGTGCATGACTTTCCCAAGATCACACAGTCTAAGAG
Organism: Cheracebus regulus; assembly: GCA_963574635.1. Taxonomy (NCBI): domain Eukaryota; kingdom Metazoa; phylum Chordata; class Mammalia; order Primates; family Pitheciidae; genus Cheracebus; species Cheracebus regulus. Next base: position 53,567 of record CAUYQU010033346.1, read on the forward strand.
GCAGTGCAGGGCATGGAGCGGCCTGGCTCCCGAGTCCTGTGCCAGTCCCAAACTGGTTCTGCTGTTGGACGCAGCCTGGCTGTGTGCCAGAGGGGTTCTGACACCCAGAGTCTTACTCTGCTCAGCTCCAGGGACCCCACTGAGGGGCAGTCCCTTCCCCTCGCCTCTCCAGATGGGGAAGGTGGCCCCTGGCAGAAATGGCTGGAGCATGTTCCTTCCCACATCATTACTGGTCTGGAGAAGTCCAGTGACCCCAGGCCAAGATCCAAACCAGGCACCACCAGCAAGGTGGCTGTGAGCCCTGGAACAACAGCCCAGGTGAGGTGGGAGAAACTGGTCCTGCCTCAGCCTCTCACCACCACTTCACTCTCCCATGGCACTGCCACCCCCGCAGGTCCAGATGTGGCTGGAGATGCCCAGAGTCAGGTGGCTGGGAGAGGGGAGGGAGCACCCCGGGAGGCGCAGAGTGGTCACAGCGGTGCTGCCATAGGAGGCGAATCGCTGAGACCTCCCAGGAGGACTCACTGGGTGAAATGCATCTGAAGCCTTTCAGAGTGTGCAAACTCACAAAAACAAGCAGAACAAACCCCACAACATCCCTCTATTCGATACTTAGAAGAGACGTCACCTTAATTATGAGAGCACAAGTTGACTGACAAGAAGGGAATAGAAAAAGATATACCTGCAAACTGTAAGAAAGCTGAAATGGTTGTATTAGTATCAGACTAAGCAGGCTGAGACAGGAAGCGTTATAGGTAACAAAGGGGGGCATTTTGAATAACAGAAGGAACAGCTCACAGGAAGACTTAGTACCCCAAAATAAAACATGCATGCACCTAACACAGCTTCAAAATACAGGAAGCCAAACTGGCAGAATGGAAAAACCAATAGTCCAATCCGGAATCATCATTGGAGATTTGGGAATGTGCACACCGTTTGCACAGCAACTCCAGTTCTAAGAACCAATCCTAAGGAAGGAAGCGTGTGTGCAGGTCCTGTGTCCTGGGTGCTCATCCTGATGTCTACTCACTGCCTTCTCCCTTTGTTCACACACAGCCCTGGAGTGCCCACCCTGGAGCCAGAGCATCCGAGCCTTGAGCCACTCCTAAACATCTAAGTCTGTTTTCTCATCAGTAAAGTGGGACAGGCATAGGCACTATCCCCTAAGGGAGCTCAATGCTTATGGAGTTGGGAACACGGGGTGAGTACGCCCTCCAGGAGGGCCTTGACTGCTGAGAGCCACTCACCAACAGTCATGCCCTTGGGGTCAGAGGTTTCATCCCTTGCCTGGTGATGGGGTGGGGTGTAAAGGGTGTCTTCACTGGGAGTGACTGGGAAGGGCATCCCAACTCAGGAGCTAGCCCAGTCCACCCTCTGTCCACTGTCCCCCTTCACCACGTGGGTGTGGACCCCAGCACCTCCTGAGAACCGCCCTGTAGGTTCGTCTCTGAGTTGGCTGCTCAGGGGACAGAGGGAACTAACATCACTCTCCCCATTGTATCCTAGGTGCCCTCCAAGCAGCGGTGATGCCAGTCCATTTCCTCATGGGCTTAGGGTCTAGCAGGAAAGGTGACATTCGCCATCAATTTTGGTGAGGTCCCTAAGCTCAGGACCTCAGGGCTTGGCCTAGGTCAATGGTCCCCAGCCTGACACCAGGGACAAGTTTTGTAGAAGACGAATCTTGCATGGATGGAGTCGGGGCAGTGGGGAGTGGCTTCAGGATGAGACTGTTCCCCCTCAGGTCACTGGGCATGAGTTAGATCCTCATAAGGAGTATGCAACCTAGATCCCTCACATATGCAGTTTACAATAGGGTTTGCACTCTCCTGTGAGAATCTAATGTCACCGCCGATCTGGCAGGAGGAGGAGCTCAGGCCAGAGTGCTTGCCTCCCACTGCTCCCCTCCTGCTGTGCTGCCCAGTTCCTAACAGGTCAGGGGCTGGTACCGGTCCGCAGCCGGGGATTTGGGAACCCCTGGACCAGGTAACATGAGGTTAGAGGGCTGAGTGGTACTGGCCGGGTGAAGGCGCTGCTTTGTTCATGCTTTATTCAGGAAGTGGGCATTCTTTTGTTTGTCTTTTAGAGACTGTATCTCTGTCATCCAGGCTGGACTGCCGTGGCTCCATCCTAGCTCACTGTAGCCTTGACCTCCTGGGCTTAAGCAGTCCTCTTGCCTCATCCTCCCACGCAGCTGGGACTACAAGTGTAGTGCCAGTTTATAAGAGTGTCAAAATACTGGAAGCAACCTAATGCCAACAATAGGGGGTGAAATAAATGTGTATACCTCTATAAGATTGCTCTAAAGCCTCTAAGAATGGGGATACTGAGTATATTCATACGGCACTCTCTCCAGTCCATTTAAAGAAGTAGCATGCACTGTATAAACTCATTCTTTGGATTGAAAAAAAAAAAAAATCTCACCTATGGATATGTAAAAACATATAGATGCCCAGAGAAAAAGGTCAAGAGGGTTATACATTAAAATGTTACCGTGCTTTTCTCTGGGGATAGGATTATGGATGTTTTGGTTTTCGTTTTATAATTGGCTATATTTTCTGTTGTTCCAACTTAATCTGAATTGTTTTTATTACCCCCAGGCTAGAAGCCTCCTGAATGTAGATGGTGGACACCGTCTTCCACAGTCTGGGCCTGTCGGATCGTGGCCAGGCAGAGGTCTGCTCTTCCAACACATCTTGGGTCTTCAGTGGGTGCTACCTGGGCCCAGCTGTTCAGCCCCCAGGCTGAGCCTGGATCTCCTTGAGTAAGGTGTTTTCCTTGCCTACCAAGCAGGGAGAGGCGAGAGGATAAACCATGCGGAGGAGGAGAAGGTGGAGGAGGGGCAAGGCAGGAGGCCAGTGTTTGCCAGAGGGAGGCCCCTAAAGCCACAAGAGTGGCAGCTGCAGGAGGGATCTCCATTGCTTATTCACCTTTTGTGTTCATCTACTGAAGATGGAGCCCGAGCAACACAGCGGGAAAAGCCCTGTCCTCTGTAGCTTAGAGATCAGTGTGGGGAGACAGACCGGATCAGAAACAGGTTCTATAGAGTGGTACACAATGGAGAAAAAGCAGAGGGGATGGGGCAGCCTGAAGCAGACTGGGACAGGGGCTGCGGTTCCCTGCGCGCCTCCTCTCCTGGGAGACACACCCACACACAGGCGAACCACCTTGTCACCCCGGCCCTGGGACCAGCATAGCCCAAACCAGGTTCTCCATAAGGAAAAACACTTCCCCCCTCATACGTGATAACCTGCCTCATTAAATTTAATGGGCTGGTTATTCCCATTAAATAAACATCAACTAATTATGAAAAACATATTTGCCGAAGTTTGACTATGAAATGGACGAACCAATTACATGGTTATTCAGCCTCAAAACACACTCAATAATGAAGTGGGGTACAGACCAGCAGCAGGAGGGATGGGGGATCGCCAGGGAGCCAGAGCTTCCCTCTACCCTTTCCCAGGCTGCAGAGCTCGGGGGGCCTCCAAATGTCAGCATGCTGGACAGAGGCTTGGTGTCGGTCTGTTGGTCACCCCCTCCCACACACATGACAGAACCCTCACTGAAACTGACTACTGCAAAGAATGTCTGGGCTTCAAAAGTCCAGGAGTGAGCTTCAGGCAAGCTGCTTCTAGAGGCTTAACCACAGTTACTGGGACCTGGACATTCTCCTCCCAGCCCAGCTCTGTCCTCTCGGTTCTGTTCCCCCCTTTCCATGTATCCGAGCTCTAGTGTGGCTTATCAGGGTCTTCTGCTGAGGGGCTGGCCAGGCCAAGATGAGGCGAGGTACCCTCTGTGTCCCCATGAGAAGCCCCAGCAATGCTCAACTTACAAGGAGAGTTTCTCTTTCCAAGAACTTCTAGCTCAGGGTTAAAGGTCAGATAAAAAAAAATAACCCTAGCGCTAACAAAGTAATATTAGAAAATCCTCCAGGGCGACCAGTAAGCGTGCGAAAATAAACTGTTCCACATCATCACGACTAACCAAAAAAGTAAAAACTGAAAGCACCAGGAAGTGCTTCTACATGCAAGCACTGGCTGAGGTGAAAGGACAGGCCATACCCAGCATGGGTGGCAAGGAGCAACCCCCAGCGCTCACTGTGGCTGTGAGGCGTATGAAAGGATGACAGTTGCTTCAGAAATGGCTTGGCAGTTCCTTATGAAGTTAAACACCCACTACACTGTGATGCAGCAATCTTACTCCTGAGTTAATACCCAAGAGAATGAATATGTATGTCCTCTAAATAGTATGCACAAGAATGTTCATACAGCCTTACTCATCATAGACACAAGGTTAAAATAACCCAAGTGCCCATGGAAAGTAGAATGGTTAAGTTAGAGTTTACTCATACGATGAAATACTACAGCACCACGAAAAAGAACACACTCAAGCTCCCTGTAGCAACATGGATGGATCTCTCGGACACCTCGTGATGAGAGAGAGAGGCAGATACAGAAGAATTCATGGCTGTGTTAGCTTTCTACTGCCTGCTAAGTAATGACCACGTACTTAGCCGCTTGCAGCAATGCATGTCTGTTCCCTCCTTTCTATGGTCAGAGCTCTGGTGTAGCGCAGCAGGGTCTAAGTCTGCCCTCCAGACATGGCCAGCCTGGGCTCTTTTCTGCAACTCAGGCTCCTCGTTCAAGCTCCCCTGGATATTGGCAGAATTCATTATCTTGCTGGAGGACCGAGGGGCCATCTTTTTGCTGACTGTCAGCTTAGCTAGAGGCCACCAGCCGTCCCCTGCCTGGAGACTTGCTCATAGACCCTCCATAGCCAGCAAAGGGATCTCTTGAATGACCTGTATAGCATAATCATGAGAAGGGCATGCCTTCACATTTGCCCAACCTATTGCTTACAAGTAAGTCACGTGCTTAAGGTGGGGGAGATTACAGAGATGTGACTCACAGAGGACCCAGGGTAGGTCTCCCATGGTACTGGATGTGTCTGTTTATATGAAGTTCAAAGACAGGCAAACACCCATGGTGAAGGAGTCTGGATAGGGGTTCTCTAGGGAGCGAGGGGTGGGGTCAGAAGGAGCCTTCGTTTTGTGGAGATTACAAATGTATTTGTGTAGAAGTGTAAAGATGCATTCATTGAGCTGTGTGCTAAGGATTAGGCACTTCATTGTATGTAAAGGAAATGAGCAGAGAGGAAGAAGAGAAAGGAAAGGGGTGGAGAGAGAGGTCTATCTGAAGGTAGCTCTTAGTTTGTATCTTTTTTGCGAACAGAGAGGCAGCATGTCCCTCTGTCTCTGCATGTTGGACACAGTGTATGCATCTCTTCAAGGACACAGGAGACACCCATATTAGTTTTTGCTCTGGTGAGCCGGGGGCAGGTGTGGAGGGAGGCTGACTTCACTGTATCCCTTTATGCACTTCCTGGATTTTTTTTTTTTTTAACCATGAGCATACATTTTAATAATTAAAACATCTGTTTGTTTTTTTAAGCCAGACAACTTGAAGGGTAAAGGGTACTGGGGCAGCGGTGGCTGTGATAGCAGAGCAGTTGCCCCCACACCATCCACACCTTACAGTGTGAAGTTGAGAGGTGAGTGCAGCTGTGAGGGGAGACTTTTAGCCTCTGTTCCAGGTTGGGGAAAGTCTCTTGTATTTTCCTCCTGGTGGCTGCAGCAAAGGGTCAGGTAGGGACACCACACCTGGGAATGCACGCAGAGGAAGACAAAACCAAGAAATCGATGCCTGGTGACATTATGGGAGCCCCTGGATTCAGCCTTGCCTGAAGCCAGACGTCCTGTGCCTTTCAGGGAAGCACACTGGTGAATGTCCCTTGGGATGAAGCAAAGCTGGGCTTCAGCCAGCTTCCTCCGGTGCTGTTCTGCCCATAGTTTATGTCTGGTGTCTACTCTGATTGGCTGTTAAACATGTACATATTTTTCAGTTTTTAAAGATGGAGTCACACTGTGTTGCCCAGGCTGGAGTCAACCTCCTGGGCTCAGGTGATCCTCCCACCTCAGCCTCTTGAGTAGCTGGGACTGCAGCTGGACGCCACTGTGCCTAGCTTTGGCTGTTAAATATTTTAAATGTCATTTTGGTGTTTGCTCCTTGAACCCCAAAACCTCTGCCATCTGGATGGGGTCTCCAGGCCGTGGAGCTTGGAGCCGGGTGCTGTGTATTCAAGTCCAGCCCCTCCCTTCGCTGCTCTGCTGCCCCTCCTCCCTGGGCCTGTGTCCCTGGGGCTGGTACCTGGCATAGCAAGTGCCCAGGAAGGGCTGGCAGCCTGGCCAGCCTGGGCTTCTGAGGGCACAGGAGAACTGGGCTGGTGCTGTCTGCGCATTTTCTGTGGAGTGCAGACCATGCTGGCAACACTGGGGCCTTGAGACACCTCTGCTTCTGATGCAGGCCCATGACTAGGGGGTGACGCCCCATAGTGAGCTGCAGCTGCTCCCAACCCAGGCCTGGTGGGCGGGTGCTTCAGGGCAGGCTTCCCAGAAGAGGAGGAGCCTGTGCGGGGGCTGGAGGAAGTTCAGCAGGGTGACCTCGGGGGAAATAAGTTGTTCCCTCTGTCTCCAGAACAGAGGAGCAGAACAAGCATCATGTGCAAAGCTTGTGGTGAACCAGGAAAGCACAAAGTCCCCCCTCCCCTCCCCCCCCCCCCCCCGCGACAGAGCATGGGGGTGGGGCAGGAAGAGAGGCTGGCTCAGGGAGGGCACCTCTCTGCTTCCTCCGGGGTCCTCTGTGGCTCAGCCTGAGGTTGTCCAGAGCAGTTGCCCAGTGTGCCCCCGGGGCCTGTTGCTTCTTCATGCCTTTGTTTCCTCATCTGAGTAAAGGGGGCAGTCACGGCCCCTCCCGGCCCCCATCGTGATGTGGAATGAGATGCCTCTGGGAACCTGGCACAGGGTTGGCCCTTCACATATCTTTGCTCTGGTTCTCACAGAGACCTCAGGGCCACGTGATTTGTCAGGAGGGGACCCAATGGTTGCTGCCTTCAAACCCTGTACTTTTTCACATGTGGCCCCAGCTGCCATAGTGGCATTCCCCTCCGAGCCAGGGTTACCCCAGAGGGCTGAGGCAGAGGACAGCACCATGGTTAGAAAAGATGCCTGAACTCCTGCCCTCCCTTTCCATCTCTGCTCCCACCCATGCACCAACCCATCAATAGCACAGGCAGTAGAGGCACGCTTGGGGCTGGGTCTGATAGGGGGCTCCCAGCGCGCTCTCCGTGGCTGGGGCTGGAATCCAAGGCTGGCAGCTCAAGCCCCTGGAGGCCAGCCTGCTTCTGGCCAGGTGGCAGATTGTGTTTTCCAAAGCCTGCCTCCTCTGCACACCCATCCTGCAGGGCTTTGCAATGTACAGTGGGCCTGACACCCCTGCCAGAGGTGGGGGCCATGCTCTGTTCCCTGGAGAGCCATGGGGCTTGTCACCAATCTGCCTGAAGCAGCATGGCCCAGTGGTGGTACCCTCCAAGCTTCTGAGCCCGAGACCCCCACTTCTACTCCTCTGCCCTCCCTCTCCCTGCCCCACTGGATGGGAGCTCTACATGGACACTAAGAAGGCCGGCTGCCCTGAAGCCACCATGCTGGAGAGGCCGTGGAGAGGCCCCACAGAGCTAGACAGAGCTGCCAAAGAGCCCTGCTCCAGGGCAGTCTTGCCAAACAGGTAGGTGAGGAGCTGCAACCTATGCAAGTCCTAACTAAGGTCTTGGACACTGGGACAGAGACCAGCCTTTCCCACTGTCCTCTCTGAATTCTCTGCAGAGATCACGAGAGAGAAAAGCCACTGCTGGCTGAAGCCACTACATTTTAGGGTGACTTGTGATGCTGCAGCAGCTGATAGCTACTGCACCCCCACAGCCCCTGATGGATGCTCTGCCTGGCACTGGGCTCTGTGTCTCTGAGAAGATGGACTCCCTGGCTTGCAGAGCTGCCGTCTGAGGGGCTGGATGATAAGCAGCTGAATGGACCAGAGACTGTCAGGTGGGGGAATGCAACTGGGGTGCATTTTCCATCAGGGAACTGGGGACTCCTCTGGAGAGAAGATATGAGCTCTGGGGCCTGGAGGAGGAGGAGATGGCTCTGGGAGCAGGGGCCAGGCAGCCCAGCCCAGGATTGCTGTGATGGCCTCTGTTGGGTATGGCCCCCAGAGGCCCGCTGGCCTGTGAGCTCTGTGGGGACATACAGGGGGCTGGTTCTGCCCAAGAGGAAACGCCCGCAGTGGAACTGGGGCTGGCGTAAGAGCAATAGCCAAGGTATTTTTTTTTTAACTTTTCATGTTGAAATAATGATAATCTGTAACAATTACAGAGTCACAGGAAGTTGGAAAGATAGTAGAGAGAAAGCCTGTGTACCCTTCACCCAGTTTCCCCCAATGGTCACATTCCACATAACTACTACACATCAGAACAGGGACATTGGCACTGGTGTGACAAGGGTGTCAAGCCCTGTGTCACTTTGTCACACATAGAGATCCATGTTCCTCTCCCTGTAACCAGGATACAGAACTGTTCCCTCTCCACGGAGACCCCTGGTACTCCCCTTCACAGTGACAATCACCCCCACCACCCCATCCCCTGGCAGCCACCAATCTCCTCTCCATCTCTATGATTTATTTTAAAAATGTTACATAAATGGAATTGTGCCATTTACGTTTTCTGTAATTACTGATATGGCTTAAGTCTGCTGTTTTATTTTTTGCTTTGTTTGTTCCTGTGTTTGTTGGTGGTGGTGTTTCTCTATTTTCTTTTTTCTGCCTTGCTGTGTGCTACTTGGACATATTTTAGCATCTATTTTGGTTTATGTACAGTGTTTTTAGTGTATATCTTTGTATAGCTTTCTAGTGGCTGCCATATTGCATTATACATATGTACTTATCACAGTCTACTGTCATCAACATTTTACCAGTTCAAGTGACATGTAGAAAGCTTACCTCTCTTTGTGTCCCTTTCCCTCCCCCATTTACAATTATCTTAAATATTTTCTCTACATACATTGAGACATCCGACAATGCTATACTTTCTGCTTCAACCATCAAATGTAATTTAGAAACCTTCAGAGAAGGGGTCCACTGTATTTCCCCAGAGTTTTGCTCTTTCCATTATACTTTCTTCCTGATGTCTCAAGATCCCTCCGTTTATCACTTTCTTTCTATGAGAAGAACTTCCTTTGGCTCTCCTTTCACAGTATGTTTGCTGGCAATGAACTTACTTTTCCTTTCACCTGAGAATGTCTTGATTCCCCCTCATTCTGGGTATAGAATTCATGGTAGCTCTTTTCTTTCAGTACTTAAAAATGTTCCACTTATTTCTTGTCTCCATGCTTTCTGGTGAGAAATCCACATTGTTTGGAAGGTGGTTATGTGGCTGCTTTCAAAATTGGGGTTTGTTGTTGTTTACAGTTTTTGGAAATCTGACTGTGATATGTCTTAGCGTGGATTTCTTTGGGTTTATAATGTTTGGAGTTCATTCAGCTTCTTGAATCCTTAATGTTTATGGTTTTTGCCAAGTTTAGGAGAATACTTCTTTAATGTTTTTTCAGCTTTGTCCTCTTTCTCCTCTCCTTCTGGCCATTAGATGACATAAACGTTAGATCTTTTGTTATCTCACAGAGAACTCTTTCCCCTCCCACCCCCAGTCTATTTTCTGTATGTTTCAGACTGGGTGGTTGTTATTGCTGTATCTCCAGGTTCACTGTGTCTTTCCTTTGTCCCCTCTGTTCTGCTTTGGAGTCATCCATTAAGTTTTTATTCTGATTATTGCATGTTTTTAAAAGAATTCTAAAATGTCCATTTGGTTCTCTTTATAACTTCTGTTTCCTTGCTGAGACATTCTTTATTTTCATTTGTTTCAAGTGTGTTCATAATTGCTCATCAAAGCACCTTTATGATGGCTGATTTAAAAATCCTTGTCAGGTAATCCTGATATTCCTTCCTATTCAACATATACCAGTGTCGGTGTATGTTGATTGTATTTTCTGGTACAAGGTGACATTTCTCTGGTTCTTGCTATGGCAGATGATTTTTTTTTTATTGGATCTTGAAAGTTTGGGGTATCATATGTTGAAATCCTGGATTACATTTCAATCTTCTGTTTCACAGCTGGCCTCTCCTGACATGATATGGTAGACAAAGAGGGGTGCTGCCCCATTACATCAGGAATGGGGGGGCGGGGAACCCAGCTTCCCCACCTCAGCCCAGGTGTTTTTAGCACAATGAGAAGACTGGGGCTGCTTCCCTCATCCCCAGGGGAACAGGAGGTTGATCTCTTGCTGCCCTGCTTTTGGGGCTACAGGAGGCAAGGGCTGCTAGGCCTTACAAAGAGGTGTCAGGGATGGCTTTTCCAGAGGTTATGGCCCTGGAGAGGACTCCCATACTTGGGGACATCATTGATGACCTGACTGTGACCTCCAGGGTGACGAGCAGCATTCTGGGAGTGGTGGGAGCTGGACTGAGCCAGGGACTGCAAACTGGAGGCCTGCTGGCTGGGATCTTCACACTGAAAGGTCTTGTTCACACTCTCCCAATAACATGTCCGTGCCTTCCAGCGCTCACTGCTGCTGCAGCTCTCACCTGCTCTAGCATTCAGCCTGTCTCACTGTTTACCTCCATCAACTATTTGGCCCCTGAAGTCATCTGAGGTTGCAGCCCCAGGAGGAGGCGGTGCCAAGTCCCCCCAGTGTTCCGGGGACTGTTTGTTTGTGTGTGGGCAGATATGGGGCAGGGAGAGACACTCTACTCTGTCTTTTTTGCAATAAAGTATTGACATTGGTTTTGTCTCCAGGCCGGGAGTGGGGTGGTGACAGGCCTGAGCCCAGAGGAGTCAAAGCTGGCCCAAAGAGGGATAGGAAGCCAAGGAGGGCCCCTGGGGTGGGGTCGGGGTTGCAGAGAGGCTTCAGCTGAGATGACCACAGTGCTCCACACTCACGAACCAGCACAGGGGGCACCTGCTTCATGCCAGGCCACAGGCAGAGGGACAACAAAGTGCACAACGCCCTGATCCCATGAGCAGAGAGGACAAGGGAGGGAGCAGTGACAATAAAGTGATGACACAGGAAGTCAGAGGGAGGAGGGCCACCAGGGTCTCCCAGGTGGGAGAATGGGTAGAAGTGTCACAGATGGAGGAGGTGGATGAACCTCATGTGCCAAGGGACAGGGAGGCTGGCATGTGTGCATGAGAGGGAGAGAGGTGGGAAGCAGGTCAAGTGTGTGTGCTTGCATATGTGTGTGTGCGTGTGCTTGCATGTGAGTGTGCACTTGCATATGTGAATGTATGTGCGTGTGTGCTTGCACATGAGTGCTTGCATATGTGAGTTTGCATGTGTGTGCTTGCATAAGTGTGCACTTGGATATGTGTGTGTGTGCCTGCACATGACTGCTTGCATATGAGTGTGCATGTGTGCTTGCACGTTTATGCACTTGCATGTATGTGCGTGTGTGCTTGCATGTGAGTATGCTTGCATATGTGAGTGTGCATGTGCTTGCACGTGAGTGTGCACTTGCATCTGGGAGCATATGTGCATGCATGTGCTTGCACGTGTGTGCTTGCATATGTGAGTGCATGTGCATGTGTGTATGTGCGCTTGCATGTGAGTGGATGTGCATGTGTGCCTGCACGTGTTTGTGCTTGCATGTTTGAGTGTGCATTTGTGCTTGATGTGTGTGCATGTTTGCATGTGTGTGCTTGCATGTGTGTGCTCGCATGTGTGTACGCTTGCATATGTGTGTGCTTACATGAGTGTGCACTTGCATGTGTGTGTGCACTTGCATGTATGAGTGTATGTGCATGTGTGAGCTTGCACATGAGTGTGCGTGTATGAGTGCGTGTGCATGCGTGTGCTTGCATGTGTGTGCTTACATGTTTGAGAGTATGTGCGTATGTGTGCTCACATGTGTGTGCATATGTGTGCTTGCATGTGTGTGTGCATGTGTGTACTTGGATGTGTGTGTACTTGTGTGTGTGCATGTGTGTGCTCGCATGTGTGTGCCTGTTTGCATGAGTGTATGTGCATGTTTGCATGTTTCAGTGTGTGTGTGTGCATGCGCATGGCATGTGTGGAGGCATTTGGTGTGTTAAAAGATGCCATTAGAGGGTCTGAGCAGAGGGGTCCAACCCACCCTCTCAGATCCCCATGGGCCACAGTGTGGAGAGCAGAGTTAGGAGGACTGGCGACTAAGGGCTCCCATGTCCTCTAGGCAGGAGGTGACAGAAGCAGGGGAAGTGAGACAAGGATGGGTTAGGAATATTTGGCAGTGGCGGTGCCAGGTTCCAAAGTGGGCCCAGGCAGGAATCCAGATGTCCCACTAACCAGTTTGAACCCAGTGGCCAGGGATCCAAGGGCCATCCCCCAGAGCTGGGGGTGCCTGGATCCTCCCCATCTCCTTCCTCACCCAGCAACAGTGGGGCTGCCTCAAGAGGAAGGAGGTACTGAGTGTACTTTTGCAGAAAGCTGACTCGTACAAATGCAGAACAGTCCCCAGAGCTGCCTCAGGGGCAGGAGCATGGGAAGGTGCCAAAAGGGGCTCCTCCCCAGACCCTCCTGAAATGGAACCATCTTCCTGGGAATCTCCTGCACTGCTCTACAAACTCCCTAGCCGGGAGCTGCTGCAGGCAAACAGAAGCTAAACCTGCAGAGGAAACGCAGAGGGAAGAGCCCAGCAGCCCGCTGAGTCACTTCCTCTCTGTTTGATATGGGGTCAGGAGCCCCAAAGCCACAGACCCCAGCTCCAATCCCAGCTCCTATGAGGTGGCTCGCCTCCAACTTCTCCATCTGCATTTGGGGTGCTGCAGTCTCTCCTCAGAGGGCAGTGTCAGGACCCAGTGAGGTCACACCAGGAGCTCAGAGGTAAACAGAGGGCAGCTGTTGCCGGCCCAGACAGGACCTGTAGGGAGCTCTAGATCCTGCGTCACACAGCCTGTCTGTAGCAAGAAGCACTCGCCTCTGTCTCCCACAAACTGCCTATGGAGTCCTCTCCCTGCCTTCCTGTGGGAGCACAGCCTTTTCCTCGTTCACTCTTGGGAGTTCTTTATATATTCAGGATACTCATCCTTTGACAATTAGAAGTGTTGTTAGCCGTCTTTTCCTAGATCCTGACTTGTCTCATTATTTCCTCTTTTGTAACTTTTATTGAACTAAAGTAACTAATTTTAATGTAGTTGAATTGACCCATATTTTCCTTTATTAATTTTTTTAGCATCTTATTTATGAAATTCTCCCCTAGCCCAGGGACAGGAAGCAAATCTGCTCTCTGGTCTCCTAAAAGCCTTAGAATTTTCTGTGTGGCTCTGAGACCTAGGCCACCTGGAAGCCACAGTTGCTCATGATGGGAGGCAGTGGATTCCGGGCATAACGAGAGGGTCAGATAAGCAGATTCTCACTGTGATGGCTCTTGCTGCTGCTGTCTGCGGAGTGGACAGAAAGGTGTTACCAAGTAGAGCAGGCAGAGGAGAGAGGAGGTGCTCCTTCCTGAGGAGCCAGAGTGGGGGATGGAGGAAGTGGAAAATTCTAGAATGTTTTTGGGAAGAATCCACAGAAGGCTAAGAAACACAGGGGGCATGGGGAGCATGGAGGTTCCTGGTAGGGCAACCTTGTGGATGTGGTGCACTTCTCAGAGACCGGAAAAATGAGCGAGGTGCCTAGTTAACAAGGAGCTTGGTCCTGGCCTCCCAGAGTCCAGCGGTCCTGGACCTTCCCCAGAGGCAGCTGGAGAAAGTGGGCTGGACATCAGAGGAGACGCCTGGGCTCTCCTGGGACCACAAACACAGAGCAGGAAGCAGCTTGAGGTGTGTCTGCCTTGGGGCAAAAGGGCAGGAACAGGCAGAGAACAGGGACGTCCAGCCCCTGATGCTGGTGACAGGTGGCGCAGACAAGAGCTGGAGAACATTCCCTGAGGTCAGCAATGGCCTCAGGGCCCATTCTGGGATGCAAATATAAGAGGTCACACCCAAAGAAAAGCAGTTAAAGATGAACACAAAAATGAGGCTTGTGGCTGCTCCTGGGGAGCTGTGGTCAACCACTGTCTCCCTCACCACAGCTCTGCAAGCTCTCATGTCCATTTCACAGATGAGGAAATCAAGGCTGGGAAAGCAATCAGGACTTGCTCCTTTTTCACCGGCCACAAGGATGGACTTGCGCCCACGTGTGTGCCTCGGCAGTCCATGAGGAAAGAAAGTTCTCCAGTAGTCTTGTTTGTCAGGGAAGGGAGGGAATGCAGCCCAGTGACTGGGTCAGTACCACAGACTCGAGGAGCAAGACTCCTGGGGTGAGCCTCCCAGCCTGGCGTCCTACCCGCTAGGGGAACTTGGGCATGTCTCCAGCCTCGGTCCACCCGTCTGTAGAAGGTAGTGGAGCCAGCACTGTGTTAGTACTCGGGAAATAAAATAATAGATATAACTTTTGAGGAAGATGTTCTGTCTCATTCAGGGACATGCAAGTTAAAACCACAATGAAGCCAGGCATGGTGGCTCACGCTTATAATCGCAGCACTTTGGGAGGTTGAGGTGGGCAGATCACTTGAGGTCAGGAGTTTGAGACCAGCCTTGCCAACATGGCAAAAACCCATCTCTACTAAAAATATTAAAATTAGCTGGGCATGGTGGCACATGCCTGTAATCCCAGCTACTCAGGAAGCTGAAGTGGGAGGATCCCCTGAACCCAGGAGGTGGAGACTGTAGTGAGATCAAGCCACTGCACTACAGCCTGAGTGACAGAGTGAGACTCTATGAGGCTGGGTGCAGTGTCTCATGCCTTTAATCATAACACTTTGGGAGGCTGTGATGGGAGGATCACTTGAGCCCAGGAGTTGGAGACCAGCTTGGGCAACATATAGAACTTGTGCCTTAAAAAAAAAAAAAAAAAAGGCATGGTGGTGCCTACCTGTAGTCCCAGCTACTCGGGAGGCTGAGGCGGAAAGATGGTTTGAGCCTAGGAGCTTGAGGTTATAGTGAGCTATGATTGTACCACAACACTCAAGCTTGGGTGACAGAGCAAGACCCTATCTCTAAAAGAAAAAAAAAAAAAAAAACAGACAAAACCACCTAGTGAAAAACCAAAACCACTAGATTTGCAAAAGCTAAAGAGTGCCAAATATTGGCGAGGATGTGGGACAGCCAGACCCTTCCAGACTCCCGCGGAGCTGCTGGGAGTGTAAATGGGGGTTTTGCTGTAACTCCTAAAGCTAGACATATCCTATCCCGTGACCCTGCAGACCGCCCCTGTATCTAAAGATGCCCACCGAGAGGCACGCACAGGATGCTCGTCACAGCTTTGATCGCCATGGCTCCAGATAGGGACAATCCCATGTCCATCTGCAGGAGAATGGGTAAGTAGGGGCCCAGCGTGGCGGAATACCACAAAACAGGCTGCGTGGACGATGCCTGCCAGCAGCCGCCCTGCGCCCCTCACAACACAGAGCAGGTGAAGCAAGCAGCACAGGCCGAGTGACCCCGTTTCTATAATGCCCAACACAAGCCACCCAAAACAGCGTCCCACTCTGGGATGCAAATGTAAGAGGTCATGCCTAAAGAAAAGCAGTTAAAGATGAACACAAAAATGAGGATTGTGGCTGCTCCTGGGGAGGAAGGAGTGGGGTGAGACAGGGAAGGGACACCTGGGCCCGGCATAAGTCCGTTCCCTTTCTCTCTTAATCATGTGCGCTGTTGCGGGTTCCTCTTCTGTAGGAGTGACGTGATTCACACAGCAAAAACCGCACCCCTCAGGCCCCAGCCAGAACTCAGCCCTCCCACAACGGGGTTTTCCGGGCCCTTCTGCTCTTTTATAGATGCTCCTGCTGCCGGCATCCTCTTGGCTTGGTTGCCCTCCACTGGGAGGCCCTTCCGGATGCCTCCTGCCTGCGGGTGGAGGCGTGAGTACTGTCATTGAGGGCTGGGTGTCTGCCCCTCAGCCTGACCCTTGGGGGTATTGCCTGGGCATCTCCGGCCCGTCACCCTGGACTCTGCAACCCCAGACCTCGCACCCTCCAGAGCCGCTGCCTCAAGCTACACCCAGAATTCGCGTCTCGCCACGCCTCTGCCGCGGGACCCTGGCCGCGTCCCCAGCCGGGAATGCGCCACCAGCCTGAGGCCTGCAGGGGGCGCCCGGGCTCCCCGCGCAGGTGCCCGCCCATCTGACAGAGCGGAACGCGCGAGGCTGAGAGCGGGGAACACCCAGCCCTGCAGGGTCTGGGAACTGCGATTGCCTCCTCCTGCCTCAGTTTCCCCTTCCGTGAAAAGAGGCCATGCTTTTAGCTCGGGCACACTGAGCCAGGCCCTGTGTCCGGGGTCGCAGGCCAGCCCGCCCGAAGGCGGGGGACTCCCGGAACGGCCCGCGCGGCCCCGGCGCCCAGAGACTTGAGGCGGGCAGCCGTATCGCCCTTTGAAGGCGCGCGGTGGACCCCTGAAGGCGCGCGGCGCGGGGCAGAGCGCCCTCTGGAGGCCGCCGCCGGCCCCGCCCCCGCCCCGCCCCCGGGCTCCGGGCGGCGCATGCGCGCGGCGCGGCGCTCCGCGGGCGGCGAGAGCGAGGCCGGTCCGCAGCCGCGCGGCGCTCTGCGCCCCATTCATGCTGGGCATCGGCTGCGCGGCCACGCAGCGGAGCCCCGGCGCGGCGGCGGCCTCGGCCTGGGCGGCCTGCGCGGCTTCGGTGGTCCTGCGGCAGGGCGGGTGGCGGCGGCGCGGGCGGCTGGGCGCGGCGATGGCCGGCGGCGGGGCGCGCCCCGGGGCGGCGGGTGAGTCGGGGCGCAACTTTCCCCGCGGCGCGGGACGGTGGGCGGGGGCCGGGCCGGGCGGGGGTCCCAAACCGGGCTGCCTGTGGGTGGGCGCGGGGCGGCCTCCGGTAGCGGCCCTCGCGTGCGGCGGCGTGCAGGGGGTGTGCGCGGAGACTGCGGCGCGCGTGTCCGCGGTCCGCGTGTCCCTGCGGCTCCGGCCCAGGCGTCCGCGTGTGTCCGGGCGCGGCCGCGGCGCCGACGCTGAGAGACCGCACCCCCGTGCGGTGGGGCTGGGACCGCGGCCCGGGGCCCAGCGCCGCGGCCTCCTCCGCCCCCCGGCCGGGCCCTCCGAGCCCCGGGGCAGCTCCGGGGCGGCGAGGGGCGGGCGGTGCCCCTCCACGGAGGTTGGGGAGAAAGTTTGCGGCGGCCTCACGGGGAGGCCCCTGCGGTGCCCAGGCCAGGCCCGGCCGCTGGACCTCGGCTCGGACCGCCGGCCGCGGGCGAGGACGGGATGGCCAGGCCCGGGCAGGGATCAGAGCCACCGGGCAGGGCCGCGGGGGCTGGAGGAGGTCGTGCGGGCTAAGCCCCCAGCCGGCCCTGGGGCGCGGGGTGGAAGTTGGAGCGGCTTCCCGGGACCTCAGCCGCCGCCGCCGCCCCCTCTGGCCCGGGGTGCGGGGAGGTAAGCACTGGTTGCCGCCCGGGAGGCCGCCCCGCTTAGGCCTCCTCGGCCTCCCCCTCTCGGGGCCTCTTCAGGGTCAGCCGCTTCCCCCGGAGGCTTCCGATTGCTTCCTGGACTGTCCCGGGCCTGGTGTGCAGCGAAGCTGGAGGCGGCGGTGCCGATCCTGGGCTGCCTGGGGAAGGGGGAGCGGGGACTCTAGGGAGGCCCCTCTGCCAGCATGAGATCCCAGGTGCAGCCCTGGAAAGGAGGGGAGGGGCTCCAAGGGTCGGCCCGGGCTGCAAGCTGCCCCGGCTCCTGTGTGGGGTGCTGGGGCCACGCCCCTTGAAAGAAAGGGGTGTGTGTGCGGGGGATGGGACGTGGTCGAGCCTCTGTCCCCTCAGCGTGGCTGGTGGCTCCGGCTGCTCCGTGTTGCCCCACCTCCTTTCATACGTAGCCGGTTTTGGGGTCGGTGTAGGGATGGGGTGCACTGTCTGCTGCCAGGGCCCTTGAGGAGCTCGCCTCAGGTCCTCTCAGCTCCCTGCGGTTCGGGGTTTGCGGCAGAGGCCAGGTGCCGCACCAGGGGCACCCAGCCCCCTGCCAGAGGCAGGCATGTGAACCAGTGATTTGCTGCAGGGCCAGGCTTCCATTCCTGGAGGAGGGGGGCCGGTGGGGCCCAGGAAGGGCGTTTTGGGCAGAGGGGACAGGCCTGGGTTTGTGGCCTCGGTGTGTGCTCTGGGGGTGGAAGACATGAGGTGCCTGTGGACAAAGCAGGTAGCCCTTTGCTGGACTCCTGGCCCCTCCCAAGGTCATTGACTGTGTGTTTTGATCCCCCAGGAAGACCCCCGTGCACAGAGCAGCTTAGAGCAGCTAGCCGGGAGGAGAGGGTACCCCAGGGGAAGGCCTGCAAAGGTGGGCACTTTTTCTGAGGAGCAGGACTCCAACACCTTCAGGTCCAGATTCCCTAGGACCGGTGGGGAGCAGGGCCACTGGGACCACCTCCCATGACCCCCATATGGGGGAGACGAGGTACCAGGAGCAGCTCCCTTCCCTGGGCTGCTGTTGTGAGCCACTGGGCAGGATGGCAACCCCATGCCCCAAACTGCCTGAGCCATAGAAGGATCCAGTGCAGGAGGACTTGGGATTGGACTCTCCATTGTCGGGAGGGCTTTGGGGGCCTTTGTTTCTCAGGGTGAGAAGGAGCTGTGGCATTACCCAGGCCAGGAAAGGGAAGGGAAGGAGACACTGCAGGCTTGGCATTCCACCAGGCGGCGATCCCCTCCTGTCCAGGAGTGGAGCCCCTGGGCTGGGGTTCCTGCCCGCCTGCCGGCTGCTGGGCCTCTCCCCGCCTCTCTCTCCCTGCTAGCCCTGTCAGCATCCCAACGCCAGTCCAACCTCCTCCGCTCTGGCTCTGCCTCAGCCGAGACAGCTCTGGCCATGCCTAAAAGCCACAGCCGTTCTTACTGCCCTCTCCACACAGCCAGTGGTTCCCACCCCAGGCCTTTGCTTCTCCTATTCTGCCCCCCACCCCCACCATGAATGCCCACCGTCCTGCACCAGCTCTTAGGCTGCCTGGCCCTCCCAGAGCAGGTGGAAAGGCCCCTGAGGCCTTTCCCAGCCACAGTGGCTGGCTCTGCTCCTCGATAGAGCACAGCATCTGCTGGTGCTCCCTCCCAGCCCTGGCCTAGCACCCTGGCACCCAGGCCCAGCTTTGGAATGAATGCATTTTTTTCCTGGGCAGACCCAGGCCTATGAGAGTTGAGCCCTGAAGGCTGACTGGCTGGCCCAGTCTTTAGAAGCTCGGGATTTGGGCCCTGCCCTGGTGGGACTAGCTGGGTGACCTTGAGTCTGAGCCCCAAGTCTTGTGCTCGTAAGGTGGAAGAAGTGGGCCAAGCATTCTCACTGGCCTTCGTTAGATGCTGGGCTTGAGGGACCCAGCCATAGGCTTGGGGCTCCCCGTTTCTTGCCTGGCAACCCTGTGCCCCTGGGCCAGTCCCTTCCCAGCAGCCTCTTTGGGGAAGCGGGGGTGAGGGTGGGGTTTGGGGTGGTGGGCCCAGGGCCAGGCTGGAGTTTGGATGGTGGCTTCTTAGCCTCGTCCCTCCTGTTGAATATAAAAAGTAAGGCCCGTAATTGCATTAAGACGTGTATAATTATCCCAGAGGAGGGGAGAGCCCAGCCCCTGGTAATTGCAGGCCTGCTTTGAACTGATAAACGGTGAATGATTCATGTTTTCTTTGGAGTTCACGTGTGCTCCGCTCCCAGCCCCGGCCCCATTGCCACTGTGAGGAGCCTGTTCTCTCACTCCCAGGTCTGCCTTGAGCTCTGAGGTGGGGGCAGGAGCGGAGACTCCTCCCCTGCTGTGCTTGGGGTGCTGTCCTGCCAAGGCAGCTGGCAACCTGCTGGGAGCACCCTGCAGTTCCTGCTCTGGGATTCCAGCCAAAGCTCTTTGCTTCTGAGAGCCTCAGTTTTCCCACCTGAGCAGTGGGTATGCGCTGTGCACACACTGGGCAGGGGGTGTGTGGGAAGTGAAGCCAGAGTGAGGAAGCATGGGGGCTGCCGTGCCCAGGCCTGGCTGGCCTTCTGTATACCCTTCATTCATTTGCTCACTCACAGGGATTTATTGACTTGGATCCCTAGCTTGGCTTGGGGATACATTGGCAACCACCCAGAGCCAGGCCCTGCTCTCAAAGGGCAGCCATTCTGGCTGGGAGAGTGGGAGCAGTAAGTAACAGAGACCCTTCCCAAGTCCTGTGCTGCAGTTGAGACCAAGGTGACTGAGAAGGGTAGAGAGTGGAGACAGTGGGCCCAGAGGCCTGGGGGAGGGGCAGGCAGCCCTGTGCTCTGCATGTGGGCACCAAGCACAGAGGCTGATGGGACTGTGGCCAGCTCCCTGGTACTTGGAGAAGGCATTCATCTTCAGGCCTCAGCTTCCCCATCTGTAAAATGGGGCCAGACCATACAAAGGGTGTCTGGAAGTAGAAGGGACGGTGTGTGCAACTGGCTGGCCCAGGCCTGCACTCAGGACTCAGGACTCAGCCTTGCTGTGACCAGCTCCAGCCAGGAGTGGGTGAGAGGCCCCAGCATATCAGGCACATCCAGGGCAGCAAGCCCTAATGACACCAGGGGAGTGGCGCTGCTGACTATGCCTTGTGGTCAGGTATGCCCTTTCCTCTTTCATCCATGAGAGAAGAGCTTTCATCTCCCTTTTGCAAATGGGGAAACTGAGGCTACAAAAGGGGAGTGTCCCTATCAGGGCTACCTGGCTGCAGAGTAACAGGATCTAGATTTATCCTAGCACCTGGCTACTAGTTGCTGGGCAGGAGGTGGTGAGACCTTTCCAGAGGCAGTGGAGGCCATGGCAGGCATGGGGACTCCCGCCAGGATTGGGACAGTGCTGACCTCATGTGCAGGTCAGAAGAGTGGCCCTAGCCTCTGCATAGGGACCTGGCTATAGGTGGTTGTGGGTGGAGGGAACTGAGTGCCCTGGCAATCCAGGAATGAGGGATGGGCCTTTTGGGGGAGTTTTGGGGTTGAGTCAATGGACCTTGGTAGTGAATGTGACCAGGAAGTGAGGGCCAATGTGGAACAGGGTAGGAGGGGCCACCCTGGTCTGGGTGGGGGTGGGGAGCGGAGGCTGGTAACTGTGGAGGGGTATAGTGCAGGGAGTACCTGCCCACCTTCCCTGTGGAGGAATTCCTCTTTCCTGGAGTTGGATGTGAGGCTGAGGGTGGGAGTGACGGCTTGGTGGGAGTGCTAAGAGTCAGGGCTGGGTGGGCCAAGGAGCCTGGGAGGGGGCCATGTGGCAGGGCACCTGTTGGCTGGTGTGGGGATGTGGGTGGGACACACTGCTTGGCTTCTGAACTACGGGTCTCAAGGTCCTGCATAGGGCTTGGGGTCCCACAGAGAGCAGCCCAGGCTGCCACCTGCCCACGCTGAGAACTGCTGCCTGCATGGCCTGGGCCTCCGTGTCCTCAGCGGTGCCTATGCTGTGGACTGTCAGGGCATGTTCAGGGGAGAGGCAGGGCTCTGGAGGTGGACGTGAGCACTAAAGCCCATCTGTGTCAAGCTTCTGTAGGAGATGGTAGTGGAATATGTCCCCACCAGCCTTGGGCAGGGAGCTGGTGCCCACCCTGGAAGTATGGAGCTGTAGGGAGGGTCCTGCTCCCCAGGGCATAGGGAGGCTCTGGGTGAGAGATGCTTTCTAGGTCCCATTTTATAGATGGGGTGTCAGCTGGGTCCCAGTCTAGACCTCAGGCCCTTGTCACCCACCTCCCTGTTCCTGGCCTCTGCCAGTGATGGTAGGGCACAGGTGCCGATGGGGTGTCCTCATGCCAGATATCCTGGGGACACCTAGTGTACCCCACAGCTCAGGGCCTCAGGCTGGGGAGGTGCCCCGGTTCACCCCTGTCTCCTCCTGGTGGGTCAGGTCTTGCCTCCTGGAGATGGAGTCGGCACGCCTAGCACAGGAAGGGCTCACACTAGAAGATCATGGGATGGGGCGTGCACGCCTACATGTGTGTTTGGGTGTGTGCTTGCCAGTGGGGAGCCGTGTCTGCATTCACATGCCCTTTCCTGCCCCTTCCCCAGGGCTGAAGCTCCCAGCGCCATGAAGCTCGCCCCAGCAGGACCAGAGCACCGAGGCCCGAGGCCCCAGCCTGCCATGCTGCTGCCGCCACAGAGCCTGCAGGTGGTCCTGCTGCTGCTGCTGCTGCTGCTGCTGCCGGGCATGTGGGCTGAGGCAGGCTCGACCAGGGCGGGTGGGGGTCTGCAGCCCCCCTTCCGCACCTTCTCAGCCAGCGACTGGGGCCTCACTCACTTAGTGGTGCACGAGCAGACAGGCGAGGTGTACGTGGGTGCGGTGAACCGCATCTATAAGCTGTCGGGGAACCTGACGCTGCTGCGAGCCCACGTCACGGGCCCTGTGGAGGACAACGAGAAGTGCTACCCGCCGCCCAGCGTGCAGTCCTGCCCCCACGGCCTGGGCAGCACGGACAACGTCAACAAGCTGTTGCTGCTGGACTATGCCGCTAACCGCCTGCTGGCCTGTGGCAGCGCCTCCCAGGGCATCTGCCAGTTCCTGCGGCTGGATGACCTCTTCAAGCTGGGCGAGCCACACCACCGCAAGGAGCACTACCTGTCCAGTGTTCGGGAGGCGGGCAGCATGGCAGGCGTGCTCATTGCCGGGCCACCGGGCCAGGGCCAGGCCAAGCTCTTTGTGGGCACGCCCATTGATGGCAAGTCTGAGTACTTCCCCACACTGTCTAGCCGCCGGCTCATGGCCAACGAGGAGGACGCTGACATGTTTGGCTTTGTGTACCAGGATGAGTTTGTGTCATCACAGCTCAAGATCCCGTCAGACACACTGTCCAAGTTCCCAGCCTTTGACATCTACTATGTGTACAGCTTCCGCAGCGAGCAGTTTGTCTACTACCTCACGCTGCAGCTGGACACGCAGCTGACCTCGCCCGACGCTGCCGGCGAGCACTTCTTCACCTCCAAGATTGTGCGGCTCTGCGTGGACGACCCCAAATTCTACTCGTATGTGGAGTTCCCTATAGGCTGCGAGCAGGCGGGCGTGGAGTACCGCCTGGTGCAGGATGCCTTCCTGAGCCGGCCAGGCCGTGCCCTGGCCCGCCAGCTGGGCCTGGCTGAGGATGAGGATGTGCTGTTCACCGTGTTCGCCCAGGGCCAGAAGAACCGCGTGAAGCCGCCCAAGGAGTCGGCGCTGTGCTTGTTCACACTCAGGGCCATCAAGGAGAAGATCAAGGAGCGCATCCAGTCCTGCTACCGCGGCGAGGGCAAGCTCTCCCTGCCGTGGCTGCTCAACAAGGAGCTGGGCTGCATCAACTCGGTGAGCACGGCAGGGGCGCCCCTCCTCCCAGGCCCCATTCCCTGTCCTTGCCCCCTCACACCCAACCGGGACAATAGCATGGGTGTCATACGCACTCCCAGTGGTGCCTGCTGCGTGCCAGGCCTGGCTTTTGGCTTGGCTGCCCCCAAGGCCCAGCTAGGTGGGGCTGCCCTCTTCCATCCCCTAGAGAGTGGGTTTGGACCCAGGGTGCTTGCCCCAAAGGCTGCTCCCAGCCATGATGGTGTCTGGTGCCTCAGAAGATGAGGTGACGAGGCGCCGCTGGCATAGTCCACAGCCCCAGTGGGATACCAGACAGAGTGCCGGCCATGCACCTGGTCCCACGATGGGTGCTTGCTGCTCCATCTTGTCCCCATCCTACAGATGAGGTTACAGGATCAGAGAGGTAGGGGGTAACTTGCCCTAGGCCACACAGCCAGTGAGAGGCAGAGCTGGGGCCAGACCCTATCAATCAGGTGTGCCCAGACACCATCTCCATGGAGTGCTTGTGTCCCCGACATGCCCCTGGTGGCATCTGCCCACTGGGCCTCTGCCTTTGCCCAGCAATAGGAGCTGACAGTGCCCTGGTCCATACCTTGCAGAGAAAGTGACCTTGACTTCAAGGAGCCACAGCCCCCAGCCCCCATCCCAAGGCACAGCTGGGGCTGGGCCTCTGTCCTGCTGCCTTTCAGGCAGCATGTTGTTCACACTCCTGGGCAGGCTCAGAGGGCACAGGCCTTGCTCAGGGTTGAAAGTGAAGGGGCTGGGACTCAGCCCAGACCTGGGACCCCTGAGGCCAGGCTCTCTGTGCTTGCTGCTGGGTGTCGCTGGCCAGCCCAGGGGAAGGCCTGCCCCTCTCTGGCTGCAGCCTCCCATCTCTGACCTGGAGGTGATCCTGGTTTTGTCCTCCGGGCAGAGTGGGACCACAAGGGCCCCTCAGCCCTTCCATCTCACGCTCACCACCTGTGTGAGGCAGGGCCCATGTGTGCTTGGCAGATGCGGTTGTCCACCCTCCCCTTGGCTTTTCAAGGCACATGTTTTCCCTGTACCATACAGATGGAGACACTGAGGCTTGGAGGGGCAGAGCCTGGGTGACACCCCACCACAGTCTCTCTTTGTGCTCTGCCCCAAAGCTGGGGCCAGCTTTTTTCCTCCCTGGGGACAGTCCCCACTGCCTTCTCCCACCTGTTCATTCCGTGTGGCCCAGCCCTGGCCCAGCCTCTCCTGCTCCTTCCTCCTGGCCCCCCAACAAACTGGCTGCAGACAGGGACCATCTGCCCCACTTCTTCCCACACCCCTTCCCCGCCTGCCCTGCCCTCTCCTTGGGCCTGGCGGTGGAGCAGCACCCCTCCACGCTGCCCCAGCTGCTCCCAAACCTCATGCTATTGATTGCTTTCTCAGGCTCTTAGCTGGGAGTGGGCCCTTTGCCTTTCATGTGTGACCTGTTCACTCCTGTCTTAAATAAACCCTCCCTGTCTACACATTTTCTCTGGGGGCTACCCTCAACCTCTCTAGAAAGACAACCGTACTCCCAGCCCTGCCCAGGGAGTCCCACTCCTCCGGGCGAAGGTGCCCGGGGAGTGGCTCTCACTCTGCCCCTCCCATAGCCCCTCCAGATCGACGACGACTTCTGCGGCCAGGACTTCAACCAGCCCCTGGGGGGCACAGTCACCATTGAGGGGATGCCGCTGTTCGTGGACAAGGACGATGGCCTAACCGCCGTGGCTGCCTATGACTACCGGGGCCGCACTGTGGTATTTGCCGGCACGCGAAGCGGCCACATCCGCAAGGTCAGGCCTGGGTGGGCTGGGTGAGGAGGGGGCTTGGGAGGCAGTTCCTGCCTGGGGCAGGAGCAAAGGCTTGAGGTCCTTCAAGGTGGTGGCAGGGACAGTGCTACTCTGTGCTGTGGGAGGCTAGATCTGGCATATGGGGGGCAGGAGGAGTGTGCCCTACACTGGGCCCAGTGACCTTGAAGGGCCCCACTCCCCTCTGTGCCTCTGACCATGATTGGCCCCAGGACCACTAAGCAAGGATACTTTGAGACCACGCAGGAGCCTATGCAGGGCCCAGGGATGCTGAGGCGGGGGCCGGCTCTCCAAGGGCACTCACTGACCTCCCAGGGAGGCTGCAGTGTGTGGGTGGTGAGGGCAGGCCCGCATGGCCCCCTCCCCGCTGGGCTCTGCTCCTGAGCTGGGAGATCCAGTGTCTGCTGCCTCAGCATTCTGCCAGGCTGGAGGCCTTGGCCCTGCCTACCCCAAGCCCCTCTGCTGGGCCAAGGGCAGGGCAAGGGTGGTGCTCCCTCCCATCTTTGGCTGGTGCTAGAGGAGCTCTGGGCCGCAGCCCTGAGCTGGCCCCATGGTGGCAGGGTGAGGGCAGGGTGCTGCAGGAATGGCCATCTGATCTTCGAGGTTCTCCTTTCCTTCCCCAGAATGGTGGGCTGGACAAAGGCACTGCAGAGCTTCCTGGAGGGCGTGGGTAGAAGGGAGCTGCCTGGGCTGGGGTGGGCACCAGCCTAGCCGGTGTGGAGGAAGCTCTCAAAGACTGAAGGGTAGGGGTGCCTGGCTACCCCAGAGACCCAGTGGGCAGTAGTGGGCCCTGGGGGTGCATAACAGGCACCAGAGGCTGGTGCTGATGCAGCTTCCCCTAGCCCATGTGCGTCTGCGCTTGGGGCTGGGCCTGGGGCTGGCCAGGGCTGGCAGCTCTCAGCCCCTTGCCCGGTGTTGGAAGGGGCCTCCCATCTCTGCCATGTTAGTTGCCCTGGGAATGGTGGGGAGTCCTGCCCCTCCTTGACTCTGTGGTCTCTGGGACGGGATCCCCTGCAGTCTCAGCTTCCCCTCTGTGAAATGAGCCAGATGTCCAGGCTCTGGGTTGGTGGGGGCCCAGCTGCTGACTGCAGGCCCCCCAGGGTAGGGATGCCCCAGGGTCCTGTTGGTTCTGTTATCAGTGGCTATGAGGCTGAAGCTGATGGGGGAAGTCCTGTGACCCCTGAGTCAGGTCCTCTGCTGTGACCTCCATCTTGGCCCCCATGTGAGGTGCCACCCTGTGGCTCTGGTGTGAGGCCCCTCCCGTCCTCC
This sequence comes from Cheracebus regulus, assembly GCA_963574635.1. Taxonomy (NCBI): domain Eukaryota; kingdom Metazoa; phylum Chordata; class Mammalia; order Primates; family Pitheciidae; genus Cheracebus; species Cheracebus regulus. Next base: position 79,796 of record CAUYQU010033346.1, read on the forward strand.
CAGCCTGCACTCCCTCTCCTCGTACTGGGAGACACACAGGGCTCTCGAGCACATGGGTGGGTGTTGGGGTTGGGTTTTACCAGGCAGAGGGCCATGCTTGTGTGGAAGCCCAGTGCAGCAGCTTAGGGACATTTCGTGGGACACCCCAGAGCCTGTTACCCAGTCAGTGACCTGGTTCCTCCAGCCCTACCCTGTTCCTGCTCCCAGGCACTCATTCTCTTGTGCCCCAGGGGCATCATTTGGGTTGGAGCCTTGCTGGGGGAGCAGCAGGACACAGCTATTCACCTGGGTGCCAGTTGGCCTTTCTCCCCTGCCTCCTCACCCCAGTCCCACAGAGGGAAACTGAGGCATGGAGCATGGAACTTCGGAATTTGGCTTGGGCCCGTCTATGGAAAGAGGCTGCTTCTGGGATGAGATTCTATCAACTCTTCCCCTTCCTCCTGCCCCTACTCTTTCTCCCTATTTCCCCCTCCCTCCCCTAGTCCCAAGAAGGGCCATTCTCAGAGCAGTAGGTAGGGGTGGAGCCTGTCCTCTACTCCTTGAGCCGGGTGCCTCGAGCCTGGCTGTGTGGGCAGCTGCTGGGAGGTGCAGCTGGGAAGGTGGAGGCTGCGTCCTTGTGGCCTGACACGGCTAGTTCCTTCGTGGTGACCCTGGACAGGCTGCCACCCTTCAGAGCCCTGAGTTCTTCTCAGAGGCTCTAGGTGCCCATACCTGCCTCCCAGTGCCCATCCTGGGTGCCGCCTCCCTCCACCCCCAGATAAGTCTGGGCTGAGTGCCGTGGGCTACACATGAGTGGATGATGGTACCCTTTGTGGGCATCTGGGGTCAGCTGTGCCAGGGGTTGCTGGCCTGGCAGAGTCTGCAGTTGGGGACTTGGGTCTGAGTTTTGTTCAGAGGCCCCCCAGGTGAGGTGCACCCCTGCTTTGTCCTCCTGGATACAGACAAGGTCATATCAGTGAAGAACCCACCACCTGCACCCTTTCACCCAAATTTGCCTGTTCTTAAACCATCTAGCAGCTAGGCACATCCTGAGCAGGGTTTTTGAACCCCAGTGTCATGCAAATGGTACACGTCAGCGTGGGTCCCAGCCCTCTCCCATCCACTGTCTGGCCCTGAGTAAGCGGTGCTCCTGCTGTCTGGGGTGTGTGGTGAGTGCTGACTGTGCATCAGCACTCCACAGAGGCCTCACAGCAGCCTGTCATCCATTTGACAGGTGGGGAAACTGAGTGCTTGAGGCAGGTGCTCAGGGCTGCTGGCTCTTGCCTCCCTTTCTGCAGTTCCTTGAAGGAGGCTGGGCAGAGTTCTCAAGAGCTAGGCCCCTTCCTCAGTGATCTCCTCTCTGAGGAGCCCCTCTTTACCCATTCCCACCTGTGCTACAGCCCAGGACCCTGGCTGTTTGGTTGGCTCCTGCCCTCGGACCTGGCTGGGGCTCTGCTGCTGTGGGTGTGTTTCGGGTTGGATGCCTGTCTGATCTGCTCTGCCTCTCCTATTCCCTCGTCACTGTGGGGCCCTCAGGCCTGACTTCCCATCACAGGCCACATGGGTGGAGGGTACCCTGGGTTTGGGGCAAGGGGCCAGGAGATCTACCCTCACTTGTTCTGGGGCCTGGGTTCAAATCCCACTCTGCCTGCCTACGCTCTGTAACATCCTGCAGGCTCCAGTGAGAGGCCTCTGGCCTTACTCCACTGTGAAGGATGCTTGCTCCCTGCCAGCCGCATATAGGCCTCTTGGCCTGGCCCTGGGGCAGCAGAGCTTCACTTCTCATCTCTCCTTGTCATCCTAACCCAGTCTGGGTGTGGGGCTGGGTGTAGTCCAGGGTCCAGAGCCAGGGTGAGGAGGGCTGCGCTGAGCCCCTCCCCCTGGACTGCCCCGCCTCCTTGTTGCTCTCAGGGTCTTGGGGAGGGGCTGGGCCTGGGGCTCCCTCCTGCCTGTTCACACAGGGCTCCTCCTTGCCTGCGGCAGCTTGGCCTGGCTGTGCTCTTGGAGTTCAGGGCCCCGCCTCCTGCCCTCTCCACTTGGCCTGCTGGAGCCAGGCCCTGGGGACCCCCCAGCCCACGCCTGACCCAGGAGCAGGCCTGCCAGGCCGACCACTCCCAGTCTTTCCCAGGCCGGTCCTTTCCGGGCTTTAAAAAGCATCTGGGGAGCTCCGGGGACTTGGCTGGCCCCTCGCCAGGCCCTGCCAAACTGTTGTGTAAAATTGTAGCTGATTAATTTAAGACCTGCCAACTTCAGCTGTGAGGCCGACTGGGGGTGTCCTTGCCCCATTTCCTTTCCCCAGAGCCCTGCCCGCCACCTGCCCTGCCCCCCACAGAGGCAGCCTCTCCCACTGGGGTGCATCTCAGTGAATTTCCTGGGACCTGCTCTCAGCTCCTCCTGTGCCCTCTGGGGACCCCAGGCCATGTCAGGAGCTCCCAGGGGCAGCCCCTGGTTCAAGTCCTGTAGCATCAGCCCAGATACCCCCATGGGAGGGGAGAGCACAGGCCCCGGCCTTCTGCAGAGCAGGTGCTGTTCTCCCTACAGAGTGAAGCTCAGGAGAGCCTGGCCCTATGGGCCCGCTGAGGGTACCCGAGGCCAGCCCTGCTCTGGTCCTGCTGCCACTATGGGACAAAAGCAGCCGGCCTCTGTCTGAGGCCCATTCTGCCCATGCTAGGAATGTGGGCCTGACTGCCTGGGCACCTGGTTTTTCAAGAGATTCTGGAAATCTGTATTTTTTGTGAGATCTCTTGATTATTAAATGTTGGCAACTAATCCATGTTTTAAGAAAGTATAACAGGGCCAACTCAAGCATCCCTTTGGGCCACCAATTTGTGGCCCAGGGACGTGCCCTGTGGCCTTGAGCAGCTCAGAGAAGCCACCCACCTGGGCTGTGGGGTGCACCCGGGCTCATCCGGAGCTTGCTCTGGCGAAGCCCCATCCTCTGGGGCCTTGGTTTCCTTCCCCGACATTGGCTGCATCTGGGCGTACCCCAGGGAGGCTTGGGGCTTGAAGTTCCTTCTGGAGCTGGCCCCGATGAGCCGTCACAGCATCTCCCTTCAGAGGTCCCTGCATGGGGGCTGTAGCTGCAGCACCACGTATGGGGCCTGGCCTGGCCGGCCCCTGTCCCTTGCTCAGCAGCCCTCAGAACTCATGCTGCAGCACCTCCTGTGCCTTGACTTGTCCACACCGCTCCTCGGCACTCCTAGGAGTTCGCAGCGGCCGAACCTGCAGCTGCTGGGTCTCTGAAGTGCTTAGGAGGCCTTTGGCATTAGTTGCCATCCATGAGCCCCAGAATGGTGACCTGCAGGGCCTGGAGCTGCAGCGAAGTCCCTAGAGCCCTAGGCAGTGTTGGAGGTGCCCTCTGCCCAGCAGTCTTCCCCTCTGCAGACAGCTCAGCACCTGCTGTGCTCTTGGGCTGCCTGGAGACAAGGAACACCTGCCCCCTAGAGGCCCTGCTGCTCTAGAAGCTTTCAGCATGCTTTAGAGGCCTCTGCACTCCCACCATACTCCCTGAACCCCAGGCAGGATTTTGGAATTTGTAAGTTCTGGAAGTTGAGTGACATCTCACAGCCCACGGAAGTGCAAGGAAGTTCGTGGCCAGTGCCCACTGTGAGGTTGGCAGCTTGAGCCTGTTCAAGTCAGCAGTGAGCCTCCCTGTCCAGGGTCTGTATCAGTGATGTGGTAGGAGACCGTCCTGAAAGAGCTGGAGCCAGGAGGGCAAGAAGTGTGCTGGCCACAGAAGCCCTGACCCAAGAGAGACGAATGGCAGGACTGAGTCCCCAGCCCCTTAGCCATGGGGAAGCTGCTGCCCCCCACCTCTGAGATTGAGTTTCATCTTATGTGTTGTGGGGGGAAGGATGAGGGGAGTCGATTTCAGCGACTTGCCCTTGAAGCCTGCAGTCATTCCCAGGTATAGTCTGCACTGCACTGTCGTGTTCTTGGTGGGGCGTGCCCCTCACGCCTGCAGCATGCAGCCCGCTCCTGAGCCTGCAGGATGGCCCGGCATGGCCAGCCTGTGATGGATGCCACATGGAAGTGACACACATGGAAGCACGCATTGGGGGTGTGCCCACCATCCCAGATAGTCCCTCCGAATCCTTCTCTCCCCAGGGTGACTGTCCTGGCCAGCCTTTGACGCCATGTGCTGCTATGTGGGTTCTGGGGTTGAGTCTCATCGTGTGCTTGGCGTCAGCATCCTTGGTGAGACTCCTCCTTACCGTAGGCAGCTGCGGTGGGTGCCGTGTCCTCGTGTTGCATGTTCCAAGCACACATGCCTGTGTATCCTGCCCACTCTGGAGTGCTGTGGTGTCACCAGTCCTTGCGGGCCTGTTATAAGCACAGCTGTGTGTGGATTCTGGTGGCAGAAGGACAGATTCCTGTTGGGTTTCAGCCTGGGAGCCAGGCTATGGAGCCTCTGTTGTCGTTCCACCCTAACTCTCTAGGACTGCCTCTACTGCTGCTGGAGGATTCGGTGGGGGCCTGTGACAGTGTCCGGCAGCATGCAGTGAGTGCTCCTGGGCAGGCTGCTGGGTCCATCTATGCTGTGTCCCCACCAGTGGTCTCTTGGGATGGGGCAGAGCCAGCTGCCTGTGGTGGCCACTGCTCTCTGCAGGGTCTGAGTGTGTACTGCCACTGCCCACCTAGGCCAGCAGTCCCAGGCCCCTTGGAGGGACCCTACACAGTGACGTGCCGACCTCTGTGCTTCCTGGCGAGCATGTGCCGCCTCCTTTCTGCCTCTCCTGTGTGTGGTTGGCCACTGTGGGCCGAGCCATGAGGAATCGGAGGGATCTCCTGTTTGCCCTGTGGGCATAATGAGTACTGTCCCAGAGCTGGTGGCACGTGAGGGTGTACAAGCATTGCTTCTGCTTCCCCGCAGCCAGTAGGGCCACCCATGGGGCACACACAGAGGGCCCTACCAGTCAGGCCTAAGCCTGGGCATGGACCCCTCAACATCTTTGATAAGGTGGAGGCAGTGGTGGCTTCCTCATGCCCTGTCCTGTGTGTGCTTGGGCTCATGGTCAGCCTGGCAGGGGCAGCCTTGCAAGTGTCCACGCTGGGCATTCACCTTCCCCCACAGGCCCCACAGGCAGACAGACTCAACCACAGCAAGAACCACAGTATAGGAGCCCCTGGCAGTGTGCAGTGGGTATGGAGGCTAGAACAACCCAGGGGGCTGTTCTGGGGTTGTTCTGAAAGGTGTTCTGGGGACAAGGAACAGGAGGGACAAAGCTCAGAGGTGTCCCAGTGCATGCTGGGAACCACACTATGCCTTTTGGGGTTTTGGGGGCTGCCTTGGGGACACTGTGCTTATGAGGTGGGTCGCTTCACCAGAGAAGGGGGGAGGACCAGCTGGATTGGGGGTGTGGGTCTTTGAGGGCCCAGGGCCCTGGGGTGGCACTAGGGTCAGGGCTGGAGGTGGCATTGAGGTCACAGGATGGAGGAGAGAGGGCATCAGGCGGCTGGTGGGTTTGAGAGAAGGCATTGGGGCAGATAGTCCCTGCTGCCTGCGCCCCCAAAGGACCTGTGCTGGTGACAGCCTGGCTGTGGCAGGACCCTGGCCAAGCCCCAGTGTGTGACTGAGGCGGTGCAGTCTATGGTGGCTCATGGTGGCCCTGCCAGGTGTGGCCTTGCCAGCAGGGTGCTAGGTTCCCCAGGCAGCTGTGCATATCTGCCCCGCCGCAGGGCTAAGCAAACATGCCTGCTTTCCCCTTTGGAACCATGAGCTCCTGAGTTCTCACACAGCCCTGTGAGGTGGATGTTAGCAGATGAGACCAGGGGTCGGGCCGGTCCACTCCTTGCTGAATGGACGAGCTAGAGCCCATCTAAGGCAGCCCTAGCTGTCCTCCACCTGCCGGGACCCTGACCTTGGTCCCTACTCTTCCCTGTGTGCTGAGGGTTGGGGGTGGAAAAGATGGGAATCCTGGGACACCCTCTCCCTCGACAGGTGTGTCTGGCCCGATTCCAGCCCTCAGGCTTCCTGCAAATCCTGTTTTAATTACCCAATTACTGCCAAGAGGAAATCACTAATTGCTTTTCCAGTATCAAATTCTTCCTGGCCTTTCTGAGAGTGATGGGGACCCAGGAAGGAGGCCTAGAACCTGTCCCCAGCCAGAGGAAGGGGCAGCCCTGTGAGGGGTGAGGAGGATCCAGAAGTGGGTCCACTGGGGCCTACCTCAGCCGTGCAGTCCTGGCCAGGAAGGGGAGAGGCAGGTGGGCTCTGTGCCCTGTGGGGTATCCTGAGAAGAGAGGGCAGCAGAGGCTCTTGCCCCTGGAGCAGCCCTTCCTAGGGCCACCTCACACTAAGAACGGGTTTGACAGCTGCCTCTGCAGAAAGGCTGAGAGGCGTGTGAGGCCTCTGAGTGTGGCCACCTCCCTAGCTGCTGTCCTTGGTCTGCCTGTCCCCACCTCATCCTGTCCTTCCCCCAGCCCTGTAGCCAGACAGCAGCTCCACAGGTGCATGCTTGTAGCACAGGCAGGGGGAGGGCCAGGCCCCTGGCTGCCATCATGGGTTGGGCAGAACTGGGCAACTCCTCTTATCAGGTCAGGGCCAAGCCAGGCAGCCCCCTGCCTCCCGGGGGCTGGGGCGCGTGCCGGCCCTGGCACATAGCCTGGGCAGCCCAGACATCCTCCCAGCACCCCCGCATGCCCTCAGACTGGAGAATGGGCCCTTTGTTGACTCTGGGCGGGACGGACAGCTGACCTGGCCGGGCCCTCAGCTGCCCGCCTGCAGCAGTTGGCCAGGGCTGTGGCAGGGATGGGAGTGGGTACAGCCAGCAGGGCCAGCCTGGGGCCTGCAGTGAGCCCTGCCTGCTGTGCCTGGGGACAAAGGGGTGAACCTGCTCCCTCGTCTGTGGGGAGGGTCATGCGAGCCTCCCTGTGGCAGTGGGAGGTGCTCAGTCCACAAGTGAGGGCCATGCCTGGCCTGGCCCCGGCACTGAGAGGCCTGGGGACCCAGTGCCTCTGGACTGCACTGTGGTCTCAGCTCCGAGCCCAGGGTCAACTCTCCCATGTGCATGCAGGGCAGGGACCCCAGGGTTAGATGGTCTAGGCAGAAGCAGGTGGGGTGACCCGTGTCCCCCCAACCAGGGTTGGGTGGGGGCCTGGTGCAGCCAAGGGACATGTCCAGGGAAGCTGATGGCTCTGCTGAAGCACCTTGGGTAAAGGGGAGGGTCCTCTCAGGCATGGGAGCGTGCATGGGCATTGCCAGCTCCTGTTTTGTGCTGGGAGGTGGGAGGTCGGGCTGTTGGGGCCAGTCGTGGAAGGTTCAGGTGGTCTTTGGGGAAAGATTTGCAGAGCAAGAAGGTGACAGCTGGAGAAGGATTCCAGGGCATGCCTGTGGCCCAGCCCCACGGCCGGGACGCGTCAAGCCTCTCGTTTGCTCTGCCAGCTGCCCAGCTGCTGTGGGAGGGGCTTTGAGTCCAGCTACCTCGAGGGTGGCTGCCTCCAAGCGGGTGGCCCACGAGTGGACAGCTGTGGCCAGGGTGTGGGCGTTGGCATGTGGGCTCCAGGCCGGCGTGTGCCCCACTGTCCTGCCAGCTGCTCTGGCCTCAGGCCCGCCTGCCGTCTGTGCCCCTGCGCTCTTCGATTCTCCTGGAACGCCCTCCTGCTGGGTGCTGGCTCCCCCTTCCCACTTTGCGAGCAGCTTCTGTGCTCCCCCACCAGTTGCACTTGCGGGTCCAGGCCCTGGGTTCCTCTGGCAGGTGCTGTGTGAGCCTCAGTTTACCTCCTGTTTGTGTGGTCTGATGAAGCTGGCTTGGTTGCACAGGCCCTTCACCCTGAATGCTGTCTAGGACACAGGCACATGTCCTGGGGACCACTGTCCTAGCTGGATGCCCCGCAGAACATGTGTGTGCACACAGGGGCCTGCTGAGCCAGGACTGTGGCACCTCAGTGAACAGTGTGGGGCCTGTGCTGGGTGCTGTCCATCCTCTGGCCTGGTGTGCTGGGACATAGTGGCCTCCCCAATGTCTCGCTCACACTATCCTCTGGCCATGCCATGGCCTCTCCTGGGGCCCTGTCTTCCTGGGCCCAGCCTGTGTGTGTGAAGGGGTCGGGGCAGCCCAGTACGGGGCAGGTGGGTGGACAGATGGGTACATGGCAGATGGACAGCTGGACGCATGTGCTCCCGGCTGCAGCTGTCAGAGCCACCTGTCTGGTCGGCATGCTGCTGGGCGGAGCGGGGCGTTCTGGAGCCTCGGGCCCAGCCCGTGGCTCCTGTGGCTTATTCCCTCCCCAGGACCCTTCACTACACCCCTTGCTCACCGTTCCTTGCCTTGGAGCTGGTGTGCCCCCGGACCTGCCCTTCTCTGACCCATTTCCTCCACCCCTTGGTGTAACATCTGTGTCCCCAACCCTGAGTGGGTGGATGCTTGGCAGGCCAGGCCAGGGTCAGGCCCCAGCATCAAGTGGCCCTGGCCTTTGGGGAGGCGGGAGGCTGGTCCCTCTCTGGTCCTCCCTGCATGCTGGGCCAGATTCCATCAGCTCAGGCCAAAGAGGCCCTGCTGCCAGGGGCAAGAGGGGCCAGGCCTGGGGGCGCGGAGAGGAGCTATAGACCTGGTGCTGGTTGGGGAGGGGGAGCTGGGCTTGGGCTTCACAGTGGGAAGCTACTGGGGATATCTGCAGGGCTGTGGGGATGGAGGAGATGAGAGGAATCACAGTCCCTAACCTGAGTCTTCCAGGTTGGAGCCCCAGGTCTGCACACTGGGCACCCCTGCCCCAGCCTCCACTCAGGCAGTGTCCTGCCCTCCTCATCTTCCTGTCCTCCTCATCTTCATGTTCCCACTGCCTGGCGACTGTCGTAAGCCACTGGCCTGGCTATGTGATTGGCTGCTGAGGTGCAGTGATTGCTTTGGGCCTGGCCTCCCTGGGTCCTCCCTGTTACCACCTGGCACACCTGGCCGGGTCCTCATGTAAACATCAGAACAGCTCTGTCTAAGGGAGGGGTGTCTGTCATCCCCATTTCACAGGTAGGGAAATGGAGGCAGAGAGAGGTTTGGACTCAGGCAGTATGGCCCAGAGGCTGGTCCTGGCTGGCATCCACCTGGGTCTGAGTACCTGCCCTCTGGCCACTGGCCCAGAGTAAGGCAGGGGGTTCGTGGTGCCGGCACCTAAGCTCCCACCAGGCAGGCCTTAGGCCGGTGGTCATTTTGAACAAGGACTCCCATTCCTGCTGTGGCTGCAGGGCAGGCAGGTGCAAGTGCACTGGGTTCGGGTGTGGGTGCAGTCCAGGCCCCACTGGCAGGGGCACTGGGTGGCTGTGGCCTGGCTGTGCCTGGGCTGCCCGCTGTCCCTGCGTCCTTCTTCCCAGAGGCCGTGAGCCATGGCTGCAGCTGGGCCCATCCCGGCAGCCTCCTCCCCTGCCCAGCTCTGGGCTCCACTCTTCCGGGTCTGGTTTGACTTAAGCCTGCTTGGAGGCGAGGCAGCTGAGCGGATGTGGGGGGTGGCCGCCGACACTCAGGAATGCGGCCCTCCCCCTCTCCCAGCCGACAGCCTCTTTGGCCCAGAAACACAGCGCCCCACCCTGGCTGGCCGCCCTTGGGCCAGTCCTGATGAATCGGGCTCCAACCAGAGGCTTTTGCGGGCCCCTGCTACCCTGGACCTGCCCTGCCCTGTCACCGTGAGGGCACAGAGGAGGGGTACTGAGTCTGGGCCCAGGCCCCTGCCCTCAGGTAGAGTTGGAGAAGTTGGCTGCCCCTGGGGAGCGGGAACCATTCAGGCTGGTGGAAGCAGGTCACAGTCCGCAGCGTGAGAGCCTGCCCTGGATTCATAGCTGGGCAGACACGCCCCAAGAGTCCCATCTCTGGAAGGCCCCCTGGGTCTCTCTGTTAATTAAATACATTTGTTTGGTAAAAGCAACTAAAAATACTTGCAGCATTGCAAGCTGCGGAGGAGAAGAGCTGGCTAATTAACGCCCGGTTTGTTTGGGATCTGGAATATATTTCCATGCCAATGAGACTCCCACCGTCCTCCACTGCCTTCTTGCCCAGATGCCCCCATCCCCAGGACACTCCATCCTGGAGTCTCCTGGTCCCAGCCACCCTAGACTCCCTGTGAGCCCCAGCCTCTGCCACCAACAGCCAACACCCCTCCTTCAGAAGCCCAGCCTGGCCCCAGGGATGGCTGGGCACCCATGGGACTCCTGCAGCCTTCTCCCTGGGTGTGGCCGTGCTGCTCCGTGATGAGCGCTGGGCTGTGGTTGTCTCCAGGCCCCAGTACCCTCTGGCCTCTGCTGACTGATAAAGGGGCTGGGTCCCAGGCTGGCCTCTTGGGGTCTGAGTTTGCCCTGCACTGGGGCTGGGGCCGGGGATGTGGAGAGTGAGTGTGGCTGGCCCTGGCCCTCTCTGCTCATGCATGTCTGGGCAGCTCAGGGAGGGGCTTTAGACCTCTGACTTTCGGTGGGGGTAGGGCTGGGTCAAGGAGGTGTCAGCACAGCCCCAGTTAGGGACCCTTGCTGCTGCAGATCCTGGTGGACCTCTCAAACCCCGGCGGCCGGCCTGCCCTGGCCTATGAGAGCGTGGTGGCCCAGGAGGGCAACCCTATACTGCGAGACCTCGTCCTCAGCCCCAACCACCAGTACCTCTATGCCATGACTGAGAAGCAGGTGGGTGCTGCACCAGTCAGACGGTGTGGGCTGAAGGTGGGAGGCCTCTTGCTAGGAACTCTAGTCACTGAGTAGTGGGGGTGGGGCCACATCACAAGTCAGGTACTCATGGCTCCTGGTGAAAGTAGTTTCAAGCTGGTCTGTGCTCTGCCTGCCTGCAGACTCATGGGCCTGGCTGGGTCTGTGGGGGAACCAGCCTGGGCACCAGGGGCCTCAGGGCATCACTGCTGCCTCCATGTTCTCCTGAGCTGGGTTTGGAATTCTCACCCCTCCCCTATTGAGTTCCTGACCATAGAAACAGATATGTGAAGGAGAGTGATTTCAGAGGATAGGTGTCACTGAAGGGTTTAGGGTGGGCAGGGCCCCTGAGTCCTCAGGCCTAGGGCTGGGTCTTTATCCAGTAGGTCTGCTTGTGGGGCCTATGGCTGGCCTGGTACCTGGCCCAGCTCTGTAAGGCCATGGACTTGAGTCCCTGGCCTGACCTCCCTGGAGTTCACCTCTGCCCTTTGGCCCAACCTAGTGGCCTGTGGCTATTGGAGGGTGGGCAGACGGGCAGGTGGGACCAGGCTGGGCACACCAGCTGAGGCCAGGCCTCTCTCCCCTTGTGGCTGGCTCCTGCTTCTCCTCTGCCCCTCCTGGGTGCAGTGGGGTTCTGCCTTCCTGGGGACCTCAGGGACATGCCTCCATTGTCACTAGGATGCTGGGCTGAGCCAAGGAGTCAGAGTGAGCTGCAGGGGAGTCGCCTGGCTCTGCACACGGGTGCCTGGCCCTCTGAGCGTTGTCTGGGCCTGCCTTGGAGCTTAGGATTGGGGCTCGCCAAGCCCAGTGATCCCTGGGGAAACTCAGAGCTGGGAGGGAGTCCAGACAGATGGAGAGGAACTCTGGCTGGAGCTTCAGGTCCTTCTCTGATGGGCTCACCCCATATGGACTGTTCCCTCTGGCTGCTGCCTCCTGGGTTCCCAGAGCGGAGGCCTGACCTGTGCGACCTAGCTTGGCTAGGGCAGGGTCACCAGACCCTGGAGGCACCCCTGTATAGACTGAGAACAAGTGCAGGGCCTCCCCAGGCCTAACGAGAGCAGAGTAGGGAGTCAGAGGTGAGGATGGCTGGGATGCCTGGCGTGGGACTGGAGGGGCCTGACACCTCACCCACCCCAGGTGACTCGGGTGCCTGTGGAGAGCTGTGTGCAGTACACGTCCTGTGAGCTGTGTCTGGGGTCACGGGACCCCCACTGTGGCTGGTGTGTCCTGCACAGCATGTGAGTATGGGCAGGTGGGGATGGCCATGGTGGTCTCAAAGTGGGGAGGGGTAGCCTGGTGCAGGGCAAGCCGCCCCAAATTCTCCACCCCGTCTAGGGGGTGGGCCCTATAGGTCTTCCCACCCACTCAGCCTCAGCCCCTCTGCCTTCAGCTGCTCGAGGCGGGACGCCTGTGAGCGGGCAGACGAGCCCCAGCGCTTTGCAGCGGACCTGCTACAGTGTGTGCAGCTGACTGTGCAGCCCCGCAACGTATCTGTCACCATGTCCCAGGTCCCGGTAAGTGTGGCGCCCCAGGTAGTGGAGGGGGCAGCCATGGGGACCCTGCTCACCACATGTCTTGCTGCGTGCCCAGCTCGTGCTGCAGGCCTGGAACGTGCCTGACCTCTCAGCTGGTGTCAACTGCTCCTTTGAGGACTTCACAGAATCTGAGAGCATCCTGGAGGATGGCCGGATCCACTGCCGCTCGCCCTCTGCCCGGGAGGTGGCGCCCATCACACGGGGCCAGGGTGAGTGGCCCAACACAGTGGTGCCCGCTGCCTGCCCAGGACTGCCATCCAGTCACCGCCTGTTTAGCGCCTCCCTTGTTCAGTTCCAAGGGCATGTTGGTAACACTCTGACAGCTGATACAGAGAGGGTCTCACCACTTGCTGGTCTGAGAGTGGAGGAAACCCTCCAGGCATGCAGCCAGAGCAAGAGCCCTCCTGCCAGGGAGGTGGACAGTGGATAAATCCTTAGGACTTATCTATGCACTCACCATATAGACGTAGACACACGAGCATACTTCGCCTCCACTACCATAATTACTGCTATCCCCACTGGCATTCAGGTCTTTAGGTGTCCCATGGTGACCGAGGGTGGAAAAGCACAGCAGGGTAGGCGAGATGAAGGGACCACACGGTGGATAGCTGGGGTCTTGCGGGGTTTGCAGGCTAGAAGTGGGAGTGGGTGAGGGGTGGGCCATGTGGGGCACAGGTTGGGTGGGGGACAGAGTCTCATGGGATTTGGGGTGCAGGACTCTGCCGGCTGCCATAGCCCATTGGGCAGTCACTCTGCAGGCCCTTCCCCAGAGGCAGGCAGCCTATGGGCATGGGGAGGGCCTCACAGTTCCTAGCTCCTTACACTACTGAGCAGGGGGCAAGCAGAATAGATCCCAGGCCCCGGTCACCTGGGGGCCAAGGGGGATGGAGACACATTTGATGCCACTGTTGGGGGCAGCTCAGAGGGTCCCTGGGCAAGTTGTTCCCCTGTCTGGGCTTCCCCTGATGCTGGTGACTTGGCTGTGCTGCTCCTGCAGGAGATCAGCGGGTGGTGAAACTCTACCTGAAGTCCAAGGAGACGGGGAAGAAGTTCGCATCTGTGGACTTTGTCTTCTACAACTGCAGTGTCCACCAGTCGTGAGTGTCCCTGGGCCCCTCCACCCACCTAGTCCTGGGCTACTTGCCACACCCCCATCCCTGTGGTCCCACTGTGCTTGTTGCCTGCCGGTATGCCCTTGTGTGGCCAGGCAGCAGACGGTGATTCCATGGCTAGGGCTCCTGAGGCTGGGTGGTCAGGGAGGGAAGAGATCCACTGTGAGAGCAGCTTGCAGGTAGAGGAGCCAGCCAGGGCAAGGCCACCAGTGCGGAGGGTGCCTGAGGCCAGGGCAGGTGCACCAGGGAGCAGCAGTCAGAGTGGGTGGCAGTGCCTACCCCACAGGAATTGCGTAGGGCCCCAGGCAGCCGTGTATGGCTTCGAGGGCACACCGTGCAGTGTTGCCGGCGTGGTATGGACAGTGGCCCATGGGTACCAGTGTGGAGGGCAGGAGCTCAGGAGGAGCTGAGGGCTGGTTTGAGGGCCTGGGCAGGGACCCAGAGATGGCCCTTGGGTGCCTGCTTCTTCTGAGTGTGGCAGGCTGCTGCCAGACAATGCAGCGTCCAGGTCCCCTCTGGTTGGTGCTGGCCACTATGCAGGCCCCCAGGGATTGTGGCTGGGAGGCAGCTACTAGGCCCGCTACCCATTTTGGCTGTGAGCACCCCCAGCCTGAGAGGAAGGATGGGAGGACCTAGGGGCCTCCTGTGAGTCCCACTGTGAGCCCAGAGGAGAGCCCTCACTCCTTCCCTGCCCCAGAGGGCCCAGGCTGAGGCAGTAGAGTTTGGCTTCAGAGACAGGAGGTGCCTGGCTTTTCAGGCATGCCTTTGTTGAGTGACTCACAGATGGACTCTGTCACAGCTTTTGTAGAGCAATTGCTGTGAGCCAAGCGGGCTTTTGATTTCAAGGATGCAGCATCTCTCATCCCAGGTGGGGTGGGGGATCTCTGGGGCAGAGGCCTGGAGGGGGCCAAGGGCTGCAGGAGAAGCAGGGTGGTTGGGGGAGCTGGCAGGTCAGAAGATCCTGGAGAGCAGATGGAGGTGGCGTCTTCCTGGAGGCTGTTGAGATGGTGAGGTGTCAGCCCTGTGCAAGGC